>CAXASF010000455.1:7500-12500 GCA_963971475.1 Chrysops caecutiens | reverse complement strand
AGTATATGTAAGAGTGATAATTATATTACTATACAGTATATCAATTATTCTGAATACAACGAAGTTTTGCAAAAGTTTTGTAGTATATAAGTTTTGATTATTTTTGTTATTTTTTGTGTTTACATATTTATATTTTATATTAATTTCATATTTTATATTATGTAAGTTTAATAACGAGGTTTTTCAAATAGTTTGTTTTTTATAAATTAGTTAGTTAGTTTCGTTCACAGTTTCAAGTGATTGTGCTAATTTTAAGGTGTTAAAGTTAATTTTTTCATAGTTTTAGTGAAGTGAGTTTTGTTTTTAATTCGTTGACAAGGAATACTCTGACTTATTCACGTTTGCAAAATAATACAGATCTATTATAAAAATAGAATTATTTAATAGTGGTTAATAGTGGATTAATTCATAGTTATACGTGATTGTTTGTAATTTTCATTGGCTTCTCCTTATACGTGATAGTTCGTAATTTTTGTCGATTTCCCTTTTTCATAAAAATGCCTCGAAGAAAATCTCAACTCTCTCGGCAGTCTGCTACAGCAAAGCGATTGAGACTTTTGCGAAATAATGAAACAGAAGATGTAAGTATGAATAGGTTACTTAGTCAACGTACAATTACCCAACAAAATCGGCTTAGAGAATCTAGCAATGAACGTTCGCAGCGTTTGACAGAGCAGAACGCCCGCACATTTTCGAGTCGAGAGCGTGAATCTAGCGTTGAACGTTCACAACGTTTGAATCAACAGAATACACGATCAGCTGCCAATAGATCCCGAAGGCATATAAATTCGTTGAATGCGGGTTTTGCTTATGACGCCAATATTGATTACTCTGTGCTAAATGATGTTGATATTGGGAGCATGAATAGCACATGTATTTATTGCCAAGCAAAAAAATGGAGAACTGAAGCGCCTGGTATCTGTTGCAGCAATGGCAAAGGAAGTATCCCTAAGATTCCTGAGCCAACACCAGTTTTGAAACAATTGTTACTTGGCATACATCCATCCTCAAAACATTTTTTAAACCATGCGAGACAGTATAACACGTTATTTCAAATGACATCCTTTGGTGCCAATGAAATTCGCGAGGGGAGTTTCATGCCCACTTTTAAAATACAGGGTCAAGTCTATCACTTGATCGGAAATTTACTTCCAGCTCATGGCGTACAACCTGAATTTTTACAAATATATTTCGTTTCTCAATCTGATCAGCTATCTTTACGTTCAAATTTAAATCCAAATCTGCAAATCAACCTTATTGAATCCTTACAAAAAGAGCTCCACGATTATAATAATTATATTAAAAGCTTCAAATATAACCTAGAAAATAGACAAGCCCCGGGCTTGAAATTAATTATTCACGCTGATATTAAGCGTCCCAATGATCACCGTGGTCGATATAATGCGCCAACAGTAGACGAAGTTGCTGTTCTTTTGGTCGATGAGGATAAAGGCCCGAGGGATATTGTTTTGAATGCAAAGGATGGTAATCATCAAAGAGTATCAGAATTAAACAGGTCATATGATCCGCTGCAATATCCTCTCCTGTTTCCACACGGAGACGATGGTTATTGCTTAAATATCCAACAACAGAATGGAGCCTTACGACCTAAAATGGTATCATGTATGCAATTTTATGCCTTCCGACTTATGGTAAGAGAAAGTGACTTCAACAGTTTACATTATTTTAAAGGATTGCTGAACCAGTACTGTGTTGACATGGCAGCAAAAATGATATCTGAGAGACTTAACTTTATAAAGAGAAACCAAAAAAAACTGAGGGCCGATGAATATATACACCTACGAGACGCAGTCATTAATGATCAAAATGTTGATGCTTCTAATATTGGACAGCATGTTATATTGCCGTCTTCATTTACGGGTTCGCCAAGATACATGAATGAAAAAAGTCAAGACGCCATGACATATGTGAGGAACTTCGGAAGACCGGATCTTTTTATAACCTTTACTTGCAATCCAGAATGGCCGGAAATAAAAAATGAGCTTTATTCAGATCAGAAATCTTATGACAGACATGATTTAATTTCAAGGGTGTTTCATTTAAAGCTCAAAAGACTGATAGACATTTTAACAAGGAGACATATATTTGGGCCACCAAAGGCGTTTGCTTATAGCGTGGAATGGCAGAAAAGAGGTTTACCGCATGCCCACCTCTTGCTATGGGTGGCAAACAAAATTCAACCAGACTCTATAGACAACATCATATCGGCCGAAATACCCGACAAAGAACATGATCCTATTCTTTATAACATTGTCGTTAAGAACATGATACACGGACCTTGCGGATTCTATAATCCGACATCACCATGTATGAAAGAAAACGTATGCTCTAAAAAATATCCGAGAACGTTTATTTACGAGACACAGACTGGTGATGATGGCTATCCAACCTACAGGCGTAGATCTCCAGATTGCGGGGGTTACACAGGAGTTGTACGTGTAAGGGGAACTGAAATGACGGTAGATAATAGGTGGGTTGTCCCTTATAATCCGGTTCTTTTAAGATGCCTCAATGCGCACATTAATGTAGAATTTTGTCAATCCGTCAAAGCTATAAAATATATATGCAAATATATCCATAAAGGTTCTGATCAAGCTACGTTTTCTTTGCAAAATTGTAACGATGAGGTAGAAAAGTATCTCAACGGTCGCTATATTAGCACTTCCGAAGCAATTTGGAGAATTTTTGAGTTCCCTATACATGAACGATTCCCGGCTGTGGTTCATCTGGCAGTCCACCTTGAAAACGGACAAAGAATTTATTTTAATAATGATAACCTTCGCGATAGAGTCAATAATCCTCCTGCATCGACTCTGACAGCATTTTTCGAATTGTGTAGAATTGATAATTTTGCAAGAACTTTATTATACCGTGATGTTCCCCAATACTACACCTGGAACAAAAAAAAATTTTCAAGAAGAAAGCGTGGGCAAGAAGTTCCGGGATTCCCTGATATAAAAAAGATGCAGCTTTGGGACGCGTTTATAATGTTCATCCAACACAAACCGAGTGTTACTACTTAAGAATGCTACTTATGAATGTACGCGGGCCAAGTTCTTTTAAAGATCTTCGAACAGTTAATAGCATTACCTTCCCCTCATATCAGGGCGCCTGTAAAGAACTCGGTTTGTTAGAAGGAGATGAACACTGGGAAAAAACACTGTCAGATGCAGTTATTTCAGAGTCAGCAGCAAAACTGAGGGAATTATTTACCATAATATTAACATTTTGCCATGCATCAGAACCGATTGTGCTGTGGAATAAGTTTCGTGATGATTTATGTGAGGACATATTGAATAGAGTGAGAAATGAATATGATGACATAACTTTACAATTTACGGACGAAGTGTACAACGAAGGTTTAATAATCATTGAAGACCAAATTCACGAGATATGCGACAAATCTCTTACTGATTTTGGACTGCCAGCAGCAAAGCGGAATAATTTAAATATTATGGATCCCGTAGAACAAGCCTTGCGAAGACCATTTGATTCAGATAAACTCAATGATTACATTTTTCACAATGAACCAAAATTAGCCGGCGACCAACATTTTGCATATAAATCAGTTTTAAATAGTGTTAACTTTAACGAAGGCAAAATATTTTTTTTGGACGCTCCAGGTGGAACGGGCAAGACGTTTGTAACAAACTTGATTTTGGCAAAAGTTAGATCTCAAGGAAAACTTGCTTTAGCCGTTGCTTCATCAGGAATTGCAGCAACTCTATTGGCAGGAGGAAGAACGGCGCATTCCACTTTTAAACTGCCTCTTTCAGTGTCTTTTCAAGGAGATAGTGTGTGCTCAATTCGTAAAAATGGTCCGTTGGGAGAAGTTTTGCAAGACGTTAGTTTAATAGTATGGGATGAGTGCACCATGATACACAAAGCTCATGTAGAGGCATTGGATAAAAGTCTTAGAGACATAAGAAACTCGAATAAACCTATGGGTGGTATTACTTTTATGTTTTCTGGCGATTTTAGGCAAACTTTACCTGTAATAGTTAGAGGGACTAGAGCCGACATTGTGAAGTCCTGCTTAAAATCTTCCTCACTTTGGAAATCCATTGAACGCCTGAAACTTACTACAAACATGAGAGCTCATTTAGGTGGAGGAAGCATAAATTTTTCAAAAACACTTCTTTTAATCGGTGATGGGCAGGTACCTAACGTAGACAATAAAATTAGAATTGACAGGGAATTAGGAAACATTGTACACGACATTGAAGATTTGATCTCTAAAGTGTACCCGGATGTAATCCATATTCAACAAAAAGATCATCAGTGGATGTGTCAGCGGGCCATTTTAGCAGCTAAAAATAGTAGTGTCGATGCAATCAATGAACAAATACTGAACAAAGTACCAGGCGATTTCGTGAATTATCTGTCCATTGATATTGTAATGAACCAAGAAGATGTTATATATTACCCGCAAGAATTTCTCAATTCGTTAAATCCGTGTGGGCTTCCTCCGCATTCCCTAAAACTTAAACCTGGCACTCCCATTATTTTATTAAGAAATCTTAGCCCACCGAATTTGTGCAACGGAACCAGACTGCAAGTTAAATTTCTTAGAAATAATGTGATTATTGCGATTGTTTTGACAGGTCCAGCAATTGGACAAACAGTACTGCTACCTCGGATTCCAATGATTCCTACTGACTTACCGTTCAACTTTAAAAGAATTCAATTCCCCGTTAAGGTTTCGTTTGAAGTCACTATTAATAAAGCATAGGGTCAAACCTTTAGTCATGTAGGAGTGGATCTAACACAAGACTGTTTCTCTCACGGCCAACTGTATGTTGCCTTATCTAGAGCAATTTGTGGAGAAAATCTGCATATACTTATACCACAAGGAGAATTTACGAAAAATATCGTATGTGAGGAAGTTCTTTAAATTTCAGTTTTTAAAATATAAAAGTGAACACGGTCCTTCTTATTCCTTTAAACGTAGCTATCAAATTTGAGATACTTTCTTTGAA
>CAXASF010000455.1:0-2500 GCA_963971475.1 Chrysops caecutiens | reverse complement strand
TATCAGGGCGCCTGTAAAGAACTCGGTTTGATAGAAGGAGATGAACACTGGGGAAAAACACTGTCAGATGCAGTTATTTAAGAGTCAGCAGCAAAACTGAGGGAATTATTTACCATAATATTAACATTTTGCCATGCATCAGAACCGATTGTGCTGTGGAATAAGTTTCGTGATGATTTATGTGAGGACATATTGAATAGAGTGAGAAATGAAAATGATGACATAACCTTACAATTTACTGACGAAGTGTACAACGAAGGTTTAATAATCATTGAAGACCAAATTCACGAGATATGCGACAAATCTCTTACTGATTTTGGACTGCCAGCAGCAAAGCGGAATAATTTGAATATTATGGATCCCGTAGAACAAGCCTTGCGAAGACCATTTGATTCAGATAAACTCAATGATTACATTTTTCAAAATGAACCAAAATTAGCCGGTGACCAACATTTTGCATATAAATCAGTTTTAAATAGTGTTAACTTTAACGAAGGCAAAATATTTTTCTTGGACGCTCCATGTGGAACGGGCAAGACGTTTGTAACAAACTTGATTTTGGCAAAAGTTAGATCTCAAGGAAAACTTGCTTTAGCCGTTGCTTCATCAGGAATTGCAGCAACTCTATTGGCAGGAGGAAGAACGGCGCATTCCACTTTTAAACTGCCTCTTTCAGTGTCTTTTCAAGGAGATAGTGTGTGCTCAATTCGTAAAAATGGTCCGTTGGGAGAAGTTTTGCAAGACGTTAGTTTAATAGTATGGGATGAGTGCACCATGATACACAAAGCTCATGTAGAGGCATTGGATAAAAGTCTTAGAGACATAAGAAACTCGAATAAACCTATGGGTGGTATTACTTTTATGTTTTCTGGCGATTTTAGGCAAACTTTACCTGTAATAGTTAGAGGGACTAGAGCCGACATTGTGAAGTCCTGCTTAAAATCTTCCTCACTTTGGAAATCCATTGAACGCCTGAAACTTACTACAAACATGAGAGCTCATTTAGGTGGAGGAAGCATAAATTTTTCAAAAACACTTCTTTTAATCGGTGATGGGCAGGTACCTAACGTAGACAATAAAATTAGAATTGACAGGGAATTAGGAAACATTGTACACGACATTGAAGATTTGATCTCTAAAGTGTACCCGGATGTAATCCATATTCAACAAAAAGATCATCAGTGGATGTGTCAGCGGGCCATTTTAGCAGCTAAAAATAGTAGTGTCGATGCAATCAATGAACAAATACTGAACAAAGTACCAGGCGATTTCGTGAATTATCTGTCCATTGATATTGTAATGAACCAAGAAGATGTTATATATTACCCGCAAGAATTTCTCAATTCGTTAAATCCGTGTGGGCTTCCTCCGCATTCCCTAAAACTTAAACCTGGCACTCCCATTATTTTATTAAGAAATCTTAGCCCACCGAATTTGTGCAACGGAACCAGACTGCAAGTTAAATTTCTTAGAAATAATGTGATTATTGCGATTGTTTTGACAGGTCCAGCAATTGGACAAACAGTACTGCTACCTCGGATTCCAATGATTCCTACTGACTTACCGTTCAACTTTAAAAGAATTCAATTCCCCGTTAAGGTTAATAAAGCATAGGGTCAAACCTTTAGTCATGTAGGAGTGGATCTAACACAAGACTGTTTCTCTCACGGCCAACTGTATGTTGCCTTATCTAGAGCAATTTGTGGAGAAAATCAGCATATACTTATACCACAAGAAGAATTTACGAAAAATATCGTATGTGAGGAAGTTCTTTAAATTTCAGTTTTTAAAATATAAAAGTGAACACGATCCTTCTTATTCCTTTAAACGTAGCTATCAAATTTGAGATACTTTCTTTGAAGCAGTTATTTACCCGAATATTCGTGTCGAGGCTACGTGTCTTCCGAACGGCCAACAGTCCCACTATATAACTTAAAACCATCACTCTGAGTTTAGAGAAATTGACTTCAATGTCAATATTAAACTCGATTATTATCCCCACCAACCACATCTTTTATGGTATTTTTGTAATAAAAAAAATTGTAACATATTCCTCTTGAATTTTTTCAAACGACAGGTTTGACAAGGACCAATGAGCCCACTTCTCGCGAGGAGGGTATTTCTTCCTTAATGGAAGATTATGTGGAACAGTGGTTAGTTCCGTAACTCGGTCTTCACCAACTCTTTTTTTTTTAAAGAAGGTTTATAAAACAGGCAGTATGCACGATTAAATTTAACGCGGGTGAAACCGCGGGGCACAGCTAGTTGATTTATAATTCACATACAGTTTGTCATACTAACAGGTGTTAAATATGTTAATAAATTAATGATGTGGTTAAGGACAGTCATTCCATCTCTACACAAATACATATTTCTCATGAATGTCAAATTTACGTCCAATTATATTTTACAGTCTAAGGTAATCATAATTTTATTCAATTTTGGACTGATTTTGAATTCCTTCTGGTAACGTTACAAACTAATCAAATAAAAGAATTGT
>CAXASF010000454.1:57500-60000 GCA_963971475.1 Chrysops caecutiens | reverse complement strand
TGTAAATTTTATTTTCTTGGTTTGTTGTTTTTTGTTTTGTTGGTTTTCTGTGATTTAATAATTAATCAATCAATTAATTTTTTCTCTTTTGTAATTTACACCTTAAGCTTATATGGTTTTTTGTTGTTTATTTTAGTTAGCCTAAGATTGTTCCTACAAAATGCTAATTTAGTATAAAAAACATTTAATGTAAGTTGATCTCCTTCTCATATGATTATTTGTTTTTACATATATTTTTAAATAATTGTTTTTAGTTTTATAAACACCTGAGGATAACAATAAATGTTGTTGAAACGTCGTGTTGATAATAAAAAGACTTGTTTTTTTATTGACTAGCGAAGTGATTGGACTGGGAAAAGGGCCACAACATCAAAGATTGACTAATTTATTCTTCACCAGTCTTTATAGAAAGAAAAAATTCTTATAAAATACTTATCGGCCGAAATATTGTACAGGTGAAATGGGTTTTCTACAACAAATCTACACGAAGTTTGGCATCGCGGCTTCTAAATTGGTTGGTCTTAGGATTAACTTATCAACGAAATTAATTAAAAGAAATAACCAAATCAACTTTTTGAAAAAATGCAGAAACAATAAACTAATCCCAAAGCATCTGCAAAAAGTTTTCAAACTTAACACAAAAAGTTTCTTCAATGGAAGAAATTTTACAAAATTCAATAGCATTACTGATTGCTTTATTAACAAAGTTCTCAAATTAGAAATTAAGCAACTTACAAAGGAAGCTTGTGTTATCGCAGCCAATATTGAAAAGATAGACAAAAACCTTTATACTAAAATTGACAGAATGACTTTAGAATCCATCATCAACAAAGTTAAGCTAACTAATGAGAAAATATCAACTACCATTAACAAAAAATTTGAAATGTTAAAAAATAACAGTAATATCATGGATACTTCAAAAAAACATAGCATAAATGATAAGTGGCTCAAGAACTTGACCACCTGCACCATTCCAATAGAAGTGGGTCAGGTCCTCCAACTAGGTCCTAAGCACAACCTTAGTTTTAATAAAACCAATTTACCTGTGTTACAATACATAAAAGACTTTGAGAAGGATTGTCACAAAATTAATGATAAGCTTGTAGATAAAGTTAGAGAAGAACTAGTTTTTAATTTAACTAATATAAGCCATAAATTTAAATATAAAAATACACGTGATAAATCCAATTCCGATTGCAAACTTGGAATCGTTAAAAAATTTTTAAATGAGAACGATAATTTAATGATTACTAGAGCAGACAAAGGCAATGTTACTGTAATTTTAGACAAAAATGAATATTTAAACCAAGTCAAAGAATTGTTAAACAACGATTCTACATATGAAATCTTACCTAATAAAGATTACAACCGTACCCTACAAAACAAACAAAACGACATCATAAAAGATTGGTTTAGAAAGGGTTACATTAATGAGCATACCAAGAAAACTTATATCAAGCACAATTGTGTTTTACCCAAAGCTTACGCTTTACCAAAGATACACAAACCAAATAACCCATTCAGAATCATCATAGCATCCATCGATAGCCCTACATATACTATTAGTACTGTTTTAACACACATATTACAAGATAGTAGAATTAGTACAGAATTTGACACAAAGAATAGCATTGAATTCGCAAATTATGTTAAAAATAACAGAGTTATTCCTAATGATTATGAATTAATTTCGCTTGACGTTGTCTCACTTTTCACTAATATACCCATAGACAAAACCATATCAATAATTAAATCAAAATGGAGTAATATCAAAAATAACACAAAGATGACCAAGAAAGACTTTTTTAGTTCCTTAGATTTTTGCTTACAAAATATGATTTTTACATTTGATGGCATTACCTACAAACAGAAATTCGGTGCCCCAATGGGTTTACCTATCTCACCAATTTTAGCGGATTACTTAATGGACCACTTATTAGTTAATAGAATAAATAAATGTAGATTCCATATTCCTTTCTTAAAAAGATACGTAGATGATATCATCACTTGTGTTCCCAATAATCAGATCAAAACAATTTTAGATATTTTTAATGATTATGATAGCCACATCCAATTCACAATTGAAACCGAAAATAAATTTCATGAAATAACGTTTTTGGACACCAAAATAATTAATAACAATCATTTGTTAGAAATAGATTGGTATACCAAACCTACTTTTTCTGGCAGATACATCAATTTTTCTTCTAACCATGACATTAAACAAAAAATTGGTATAGTGTTCCATTTAATTGATAAAATCTTTCATATTAGTGACAAAAAATTCAACAAAGGTAATATGTACAAAGTTTTTAATATCCTCTTACAAAATGGCTATCCCAGAGATTTTATTAATAAGTACACCCAACTTAGATGGCGTAAATTATCTAATATCAAATATAACCCAATACACAATAACGAACCACAGGATAACAAAAACAAATTAGACTACAATTTGGCTGTATCGTTCCCCTATTTCAATGAAATTAACAGAACCGTA
>CAXASF010000452.1:137500-139164 GCA_963971475.1 Chrysops caecutiens | reverse complement strand
CGTGAGCATTTTACCCACACAAAGCCGTTGTGGCTTCCATGCTCTATTATTGGATATTTAACGATGTCCGGGATCCATATTGCTGCGGTGTTTAATTTGTCTGGGAACCATCCATAAGTGTCCTTGTTTTTATACTGCTCGCTTATGATCACCGCTGAAGCTGCGTATTCCAGTGTGAGCTGAGTCAATAGTTGATCGGCGGTTTTGCTTCTGTTCAAATTGCCCTGGAGAATTTTCATCATCGTTTGTATTCTCTTGCATTTTCTAGGGCTATTTTATATGCCTGGCACCTTCCGGACCCATTATGTGAGTCAACTGTGCTCCTTCATCTTGCAGGCCAGCACATAGTACGCATTTAAGTGGTGGGTTTAAGCAATTTCGCGCCTTGTGGTCTGTTTTTCCACATTTATAACACATGTTACTGCGGTCCGGCCCATCGCAATTTCTTGATATGTGCCCATATCCAAGGCACCTAAAGCATCTTGTAACAGTGAGTCTCCTCCTGATGCGGCAGACCACCAACCAATTTTAATTTTTCCTGTAGCTAGGAGCTTGTCTGCGTGTTCATTGTTAAGTTCCACAAGTGCCATTTTCTGTCCCTAGTGTTTGGACCTAGTACCGCTATTTTCCAAGGTTGCTCTAGTGTCTTGGCTTTGGGTGTCTCGGATAGTTTTTCCGCGTCATGTGCTCTAACTTCTCGCCGTGGGTCGGTTGACTTGAGGATTGTGTACAGGCTTTTCTCTATATCCTCCTTCTCAGCACATGCGTCCGGATCACGGATTTCTATAGTTGTTCTCGTGCCTATCTCTCGTACATGCCTGATTCTCCGATTGCGTCCTTCACGGCCATGCAAAATTGTGCCACGTTCTTCGAATTTTTGTCTAGTACCAGCAATACTTCCCCAGCTCTAGTCTTACGTATAGTCCGCACTTTTGTCTCTGTCACTTCTGGGTCTACCGTTTTTTTCATTGCAGCTAATACGTCCGCGTATGATTTGTTCTCTGCAGGCCTGATCAAGATAATCTCTGGCGCCTTCTCGGATTTGGGCCTTGTACGGTGTTTTGTGGGTGGGTTGTTTCCTTCCGCCTTTTTTCGGGTCGGGGTTGTATTACGTCTAGTGGCTGTTTGAAACTCCTCTTTTTCGGTTTCTGGCTCCTTTTCGCGTGGTTTTTTCCTTGCGTCAGGTTTAATTGGGCTTGTGGCAGCCCTCTTGCTCAAGTTTGGAATTTCTGGTTCCTTTTCGTCATCGCATATGGTCGATTTATGAGTCTCCTGCTCAGCTTTCTGCCACGATTTGCGGCAGGTCGCAATAACATCGAGCAGCTCAGTCATCTCGTCAACGCTGTCCTGGACTACCTTCGAGATATTTTTCTGCTTCTTAATGGCCGTTTTAATTTCTCGAAGTGCCCTTTTGCATTTGGCAAGCGCTGATTCCTCTTCCGCTCTCATTTTCAAAATAAGTTTTTGTCTAGGTGATCCCCCATACTGTTGGTCATTCAGGATTTGCGTTTTTTCTACGTTTT
Source organism: Chrysops caecutiens (assembly GCA_963971475.1). Lineage (NCBI taxonomy): Eukaryota > Metazoa > Arthropoda > Insecta > Diptera > Tabanidae > Chrysops > Chrysops caecutiens. The sequence goes on along the minus strand of CAXASF010000452.1, from coordinate 137,641 downwards.
TGGTATGTTGTGTGCAGGGCTCCCTGCTACGTCTATATTTGCTACAGCTTCGAGCAAGTTCCTTGTTTCAGATGTAGCTTTGTCTGGTGGTGTCCTTGTCACTTTCGTGCTTCGGCTAAAGGCTCCAGGAAGAATTATTTC
>CAXASF010000452.1:30000-40000 GCA_963971475.1 Chrysops caecutiens | reverse complement strand
ACAGATCTATTATAAAAATAGAATTATTAAATAGTGGTTAATAGTGGATTAATTCATAGTTATACGTGATTGTTTGTAATTTTCATTGGCTTCTCCTTATACGTGATAGTTCGTAATTTTTGTCGATTTCCCTTTTTCATAGAAATGCCTCGAAGAAAATCTCAACTCTCTCGGCAGTCTGCTACAGCAAAGCGATTGAGACTTTTGCGAAATAATGAAACAGAAGATGTAAGTATGAATAGGTTACTTAGTCAACGTACAATTACCCAACAAAATCGGCTTAGAGAATCTAGCACTGAACGTTCGCAGCGTTTGACAGAGCAGAACGCCCGCACATTTGCGAGTCGAGAGCATGAATCTAGCGTTGAACGTTCACAACGTTTGAATCAACAGAATACACGATCAGCTGCCAATAGATCCCGAAGGCATATAAATTCGTTGAATACGGGTTTTGCCTATGACGCCAATATTGATTACTCTGTGCTAAATGATGTTGATATTGGGAGCATGAATAGCACATGTATTTATTGCCAAGCAAAAAAATGGAGAACTGAAGCGCCTGGTATCTGTTGCAGCAATGGCAAAGGAAGTATCCCTAAGATTCCTGAGCCAACACCAGTTTTGAAACAATTGTTACTTGGCATACATCCATCCTCAAAACATTTTTTAAACCATGCGAGACAGTATAACACGTTATTTCAAATGACATCCTTTGGTGCCAATGAAATTCGCGAGGGGAGTTTCATGCCCACTTTTAAAATACAGGGTCAAGTCTATCGCTTGATCGGAAATTTACTTCCAGCTCATGGCGTACAACCTGAATTTTTACAAATATATTTCGTTTCTCAATCTGATCAGCTATCTTTACGTTCAAATTTAAATCCAAATCTGCAAATCAACCTTATTGAATCCTTACAAAAAGAGCTCCACGATTATAATAATTATATTAAAAGCTTCAAATATAACCTAGAAAATAGACAAGCCCCGGGCTTGAAATTAATTATTCACGCTGATATTAAGCGTCCCAATGATCACCGTGGTCGATATAATGCGCCAACAGTAGACGAAGTTGCTGTTCTTTTGGTCGATGAGGATAAAGGCCCGAGGGATATTGTTTTGAATGCAAGGGATGGTAATCTTCAAAGAGTATCAGAATTAAACAGGTCATATGATCCGCTGCAATATCCTCTCCTGTTTCCACAGGGAGACGATGGTTATTGCTTAAATATCCAACAACAGAATGGAGCCTTACAGCCTAAAATGGTATCATGTATGCAATTTTATTCCTTCCGACTTATGGTAAGAGAAAGTGACTTCAACAGTTTACATTATTTTAAAGGATTGCTGAACCAGTACTGTGTTGATATGGCAGCAAAAATGATATCTGAGAGACTTAACTTTATAAAGAGAAACCAAAAAAAACTGAGGGCCGATGAATATATACACCTACGAGACGCAGTCATTAATGATCAAAATGTTGATGCTTCTAATATTGGACAGCATGTTATATTGCCGTCTTCATTTACGGGTTCGCCAAGATTTTTTTTTTTTTTTTTTTTTAAAACAACGTGCCAGGGTGCACAGCTCAGGGACACTGAGTTTTCACCATTGTATCCCTATCCCCCCGGCTTTTACTCAGTGGTGTACGCGATCCCCAGTGCCTTGCAGAACGCAAGCAGGTTGTTCACGTTCACCTCTTTGAATAGCTCTGAATCGAGGATCTCTCTGCCCAACCATTCTTGACGACAGTTCATCAGGATCGGACATTTGCAGAGGAAGTGTCTAGGTGTTTCTTCCTCCTCACCACACCATCTGCACAGGTTGCCATGCCCCTTTGTCTTATGGGTATAGCAGCGTAGGCCACATTGCCCTGTTAAAATTCCCAGGACATCGCGTGCTCTTCGTCTATCGAGTTTGGTGATCGCTTTCGCCCAGCCGGTAAAATAATTTCCCAGCAGCTCTTTCGACCACCTGTATCCAGAGGATTTCTCCCAGGTCTCCCACCTTTCTCTGTCGATGGTTTGTGAAATGATGTTGCAACCTTCCTGGTATGGGACTCCCACCTCCATTTCCGGTTGTTCATCCGACTCCGCTCCCCTTTTCGCGAGTTTGTCCGCTCTTTCATTACCTCTGTAGCCTGAGTGACCGGGTATCCAGGTAATGATGACTTTGTTCTTTCGGGCTAGTTCATTAAGAGTTTCTTTTGCCTCCTTAACTAGCCTGGACTTGGTGCCGGGGTTTTCCAACGCCTTTATGCAGGCCTGACTGTCGGTGCAGATGCGTATGCATCTTCCCCCAACATCACCTCGTACCAGTACTCCAGCACATTTTACAACCGCAGCAATCTCTGCTTGGAAAACAGTGTTGTATTTCCTCAGACTAAACGAGCCATCGTCCACTCGCCTGGGTCCAGCTATTCCAAATCCAGTGCCCAGGTAATTTTTGGAGCCATCTGTGAACCAGATGTCTCCATGCCCGAGGCCTTGTTTGGTCACCCAGTCCTCCCTGTTCGGTATTAGCGTTTTATAGCGCTGCCCAAATACCTGGATCCTGTTTATTCTATCCTGTGGTGCGTCAAAAACCGCCCCCCTCAGCATAGTTTTCCGGATGGACGCATGTCCGATTCCATTTCCCACCCATTCATTGCCGCATATCAGTCTGTAAGCAGACCTGGCCGCCGCCAGCTTAACGTCGAGGTCAATGCTATTGACGTCCAGTATCATCCTGATGGCAGCTGTGGGTGTGCTTCTTTTCAGCCCGAAGATTCCCCTCAAGGTGACTGCCTGTATATGGTCCAGACTGCGCCTCGAGGTGGCCTTCTCGGTTGCTTTCCACCATACTAGTGCAGCATAAGTAAGTTTAGGTTTCAGTATTGCTTCATAAATCCAAAGAGCTTTAAGGGGTTCAAGCCCCCAACCTGTCCCAATCGCTGACCTACACTGCATAAAGATGTTGAGAACCTTCTTACATTGCGTTTCCACATGCTGTCCCCATGTTAGCTTCTTATCTAGATAAACACCTAGATATTTGACACCCTCAGTATATGGTATGATTTTCCCACGCATTGAGACTTCCCTCGCAATCTTGCTCTTGTATTTCCTGGTGAAAGCAATAATCTCAGTTTTGCCGGGGTTGACACCCAAAGATCTTGCTTCGCACCAGCTGCTCACCCTTGCCAGGGCATTCTGCATGAGGTCTGGTAGAACCTCCTCATACTTTCCCTTGATAAGTATGGCAAAATCGTCCGCATAGGCGATAGTGAAGATTTTCTCCTTGTTCAGGGTAGTTAATAGCCCATTTGCAACAAGGTTCCACAGTAGGGGTGAGAGGACCCCGCCCTGCGGACAACCTTCACTGACTTTTCCCTGAACGGTCTTACCGTTCCATTCGCTATAGATGTCTCTGTCACTCAGTACCCCCGTTATCCATCTTCTGATGGTATTCGGTACTCCCTGATCCGACAGAGCATCGTCAATGGCGCTCCTAGTGGTGCTGTTGAACGCACCTTCTATGTCAACAAAGGCAGCTAGGACGGTGTCCCTTGTATCTATAGCTTCCTCAATAAAGCTCACCACTTGGTGTAGAGCTGTCTCTGTGGATTTCCCCACAGTGTACGCGTGCTGCCCATGGTGTAGTGGGTTCATTGTCAGTATATTGTGCCTGATATAATAGTCCACTACTCTCTCTAAGGTCTTCAGAAAGAAAGATGTCAGACTTATAGGTCTGAAATCCTTTACCGTGGTGTAACTTCTTCTCCCAGGTTTCGGTATGAATGAAACCCGTGTTCTTTTCCAACTACTTGGAACATGCCCTATGGCGATACATCCTCGGAAAATGCCCGTTAGTGTCCCAAGAAGGTATTCCCTTCCCTCCTGTAGCATCTTGGGAAAGACGCCATCGGGACCTGGTGCTTTAAACGGTTCAAACGAGTCGATCGCCCATCTTACTATTTCCGGGGTGACGACTTGAGTCGCTATCTCCCAGTCAACTCTTCTTCCCGTCCTTTTCCTAACCTGTATAGACTCCAGGTTCTGCCTTTCCTTGGAAAAGTCCGGGAAACTAGCCTTCAGAAGAAGCTCCAACGTCTCTTCCTCTGTTTCCGTAAAGGTTCCAGATCTGTCCTTCAAACATTGTAATCTGGTGCCGTTTTCTCTGGTCAGGATTCTGGCTAGCCTTGCCACATCTGTCAAGCTCTCAGCGCTTGAAAAAATTCCTGCCATTTTTCTACTTTCGCCTTCGCAATAGCCCCTTTGAAGTTTCTCAGTGCATCCTTGTACACCTTCCAGCCTTCTGGGTTATTTCTCTTCTTAGCCCGATTGAAAGCACTCCGAACTTTCACCCTGAGCCCCTCCAGTGTCCTATTCCACCAGGGTGCATTGTTGGGTTTGGTTCCGAGTTTGAGTGGACAGTTATCTTCGTAGGCTCTGATCATGGCTATTTGTAGCTGCTCAAGAGTCCAGTCTAGGCCATGTTCAGAGCAATACTTTCCCTTGAAGTGGATCAAGCATTCCGCAAGATCACTCCTATACGCTCCCCAATTCGTGTCCTTGGGTATCCTCCTAGGTTCCATCCTCGGTTCCTTAAATTCTATCCCGAAGATGATAGTCCTGTGATCAGACATGGATGGTTCGCTGTCCACTCTCCACCCTTTTATGTTATCTCTCATGCCCATAGTGACTAGGGTAAGGTCTAGAACCTCCCTTCTACTAGCTGTAATGAAGGTTGGTTCATTCCCCCTGTTCGCTATGTCCATACGTGTACCTGTGATGTACTCCAGCAACGCAGCGCCCCTCTCATTTATATCGGTACTGCCCCATGCCTCATGATGTGCATTGGCGTCACAGCCCAATATCAGGTCCGTGTTGCTGCGTTTGCTGTATTCAATCACTCTCTTCACCTCCACTGTAGGTGCTTCCTCGTTGTGGGGTAGATAGGCTGATGAGATAATCACAGCTCTCATACGCCCTTCATTGTCCTCAACTTCCATCTTAATGGTTGTACAGTCTCTAGTGCTTAGTTCCTGCAACAACAGTCCACTAATCCCCTTGACGTAGATGCACGTTCGTGCATCTCCCTCACTCGATCCTACGAATAGTTGCCCGCTCACACCTAATCCCCTAATACGACCCTTGTGTAACCAAGGTTCTTGAATTAGTGCTACGTGTGTATGCATCCTTGCCAGTCGCCTTGCTAGAACGGCAGAGGCGCTTTTGCAATGATGCAAGTTAATCTGGGAGAAAAGCAGCAGCGAGGGAGCCATTTTTAGTACTCACCCGCGTTCTGCGTGTTCCCGCCAGCCTTCACCTCAGCCTTGGCGGTACCCCGATCAAGCAGCTTAAAAACTGTTTGACCGACGCCCACTTTCAGCTTACAGTTTAGACTCTTGAGTGTAGCGACCGATGGTTCATCTAGGCCAAGAATTAGACACCCTTCAGGTGTTTCATTCAAAACCGCCCATTTGGTCGTATCCACCCCCTTGTTCTGCATGCGGACCAACTTCATGAAGTCCGCAGCTTTCTCTACACCCGTCGGAAGATGCACCACCACCTTCCTGGTCCTCATCTCCTCCGGTGGTACCACCCGAACTGCTTGGTCCCCTTGCCCAAGCTTCAGGTTCCCCGCCTTACTTTCCAGCCATTCCCCGGACTCTTTGTCCTCCCAGATAAAGACAACGGTGCCTTTTCTGGGGAAGGATTCCAGAAATCGGGGGACAAAAGCCCCCTCTTCGATCGCAATGACCTCGTCCACGACGGCCTTTTTGATCGCCTTGCAAACCGCGGTCGGCATTTCCCCTCCCAAGTATTCCCCACAAGTGAGGAATACCCTCGGCGCGTTGGAAGCCACCGCCGCGTAACTCGCATCCAATTTCGGTCTTTTCAGCAGTTTAGTGTCCTGCTTACTGACCGCCTGCTCTGGGCTTGCTGAAGCATTCCTCTTCCCGGCCTGACTTCCTTGAGCAGAGGTTGAGAGGGTGATGTCGGTTCTAGCCCGTCTCTCGTCCCTCCGCCTCTGCTTTCTGGCTTCGCCAAACTTGGGAAGCGGTCTGCCTTCCTCAAGCGCTTTTTCCTTAAGGAGTTTCCTCCTTTGTGCCCCGCTCATGCCCCGGTGCGAGCCCGGTGCATTGTTGGTTTGCATGGGTTCTAGCCCCTGATTGCTAACGTTAGAGGTCCCAGGGGTCGGTTCAGAGCCCGACATTCCTGGTGCCTCCGTTGCTTGTGCCGAAGAGGTCCCCTGGGTCGGTTCAGAGCCCGAGATTCCTAGTACCTCCGTTGTTTGCGTGTGTTTTGTTTTATTATTTAATTCCTCATTCATGTTTTGGTCCCACGAGTAGTGCGGATAAAAAGGTCCACTCGCCATTGGCCGCAACTAGCGAGTAAGGCTTGGCTACGACGGGATTTAGCCTGGTGTCCCGAAGGGAACCGTTAATGACACAGCACCCCCTGTGCCACGCATCTTTCAGCACGGTATCTCACACCTTAGATTGGGCGGACCACTTCTTAGTTCCATGAGATTTGGCTGCTCTCGTGTAAGGGAGAGCTCGTTTATAGAGATCCCTACACTCGCGAGACAGCCCCCATGGGTAAGCTTCCACACCAACGACAAGGTCATGTAGTCCCTAGTGGAAGGTTCGCCAAGATACATGAATGAAAAAAGTCAAGACGCCATGACATATGTGAGGAACTTCGGAAGACCGGATCTTTTTATAACCTTTACTTGCAATCCAGAATGGCCGGAAATAAAAAAATGAGCTTTATTCAGATCAGAAATCTTATGACAGACATGATTTAATTTCAAGGGTGTTTCATTTAGACATTTTAACAAGGAGACATATATTTGGGCCACCAGAGGCGTTTGCTTATAGCGTGGAATGGCAGAAAAGAGGTTTACCGCATGCCCACCTCTTGCTATGGGTGGCAAACAAAATTCAACCAGACTCTATAGACAACATCATATCGGCCGAAATACCCGACAAAGAACATGATCCTATTCTTTATATCATTGTCGTTAAGAACATGATACACGGACCTTGCGGATTCTATAATCCAATATCACCATGTATGAAAGAAAACGTATGCTCTAAAAAATATCCGAGAACGTTTATTTACGAGACACAGACTGGTGATGATGGCTATCCAACCTACAGGCGTAGATCTCCAGATTGCGGGGGTTACACAGGAGTTGTACGTGTAAGGGGAACTGAAATGACGGTAGATAATAGGTGGGTTGTCCCTTATAATCCAGTTCTTTTACGATGCTTCAATGCGCACATTAATGTAGAATTTTGTCAATCCGTCAAAGCTATAAAATATATTTGCAAATATATCCATAAAGGTTCTGATCAAGCTACATTTTCTTTGCAAAATTGTAACGATGAGGTAGAAAAGTATCTCAACGTTCGCTATATTAGCACTTCCGAAGCAATTTGGAGAATTTTTGAGTTCCCTATACATGAACGATTCCCGGCTGTGGTTCATCTGGCAGTCCACCTTGAAAACGGACAAAGAATTTATTTTAATAATGATAACCTTCGTGATAGAGTCAATAATCCTCCTGCAACGACTCTGACAGCATTTTTCGAATTGTGTAGAATTGATAATTTTGCAAGAACTTTATTATACTGTGATGTTCCCCAATACTACACCTGGAACAAAAAAAAAATTTGCACCCCCTGTGCCACGCATCTTTCAGCACGGTATCTCACACCTTAGATTGGGCGGACCACTTCTTAGTTCCATGAGATTTGGCTGCTCTCGTGTAAGGGAGAGCTCGTTTATAGAGATCCCTACACTCGCGAGACAGCCCCCATGGGTAAGCTTCCACACCAACGACAAGGTCATGTAGTCCCTAGTGGAAGGTTCGCCAAGATACATGAATGAAAAAAGTCAAGACGCCATGACATATGTGAGGAACTTCGGAAGACCGGATCTTTTTATAACCTTTACTTGCAATCCAGAATGGCCGGAAATAAAAAAATGAGCTTTATTCAGATCAGAAATCTTATGACAGACATGATTTAATTTCAAGGGTGTTTCATTTAGACATTTTAACAAGGAGACATATATTTGGGCCACCAGAGGCGTTTGCTTATAGCGTGGAATGGCAGAAAAGAGGTTTACCGCATGCCCACCTCTTGCTATGGGTGGCAAACAAAATTCAACCAGACTCTATAGACAACATCATATCGGCCGAAATACCCGACAAAGAACATGATCCTATTCTTTATATCATTGTCGTTAAGAACATGATACACGGACCTTGCGGATTCTATAATCCAATATCACCATGTATGAAAGAAAACGTATGCTCTAAAAAATATCCGAGAACGTTTATTTACGAGACACAGACTGGTGATGATGGCTATCCAACCTACAGGCGTAGATCTCCAGATTGCGGGGGTTACACAGGAGTTGTACGTGTAAGGGGAACTGAAATGACGGTAGATAATAGGTGGGTTGTCCCTTATAATCCAGTTCTTTTACGATGCTTCAATGCGCACATTAATGTAGAATTTTGTCAATCCGTCAAAGCTATAAAATATATTTGCAAATATATCCATAAAGGTTCTGATCAAGCTACATTTTCTTTGCAAAATTGTAACGATGAGGTAGAAAAGTATCTCAACGTTCGCTATATTAGCACTTCCGAAGCAATTTGGAGAATTTTTGAGTTCCCTATACATGAACGATTCCCGGCTGTGGTTCATCTGGCAGTCCACCTTGAAAACGGACAAAGAATTTATTTTAATAATGATAACCTTCGTGATAGAGTCAATAATCCTCCTGCAACGACTCTGACAGCATTTTTCGAATTGTGTAGAATTGATAATTTTGCAAGAACTTTATTATACTGTGATGTTCCCCAATACTACACCTGGAACAAAAAAAAAATTTCAAGAAGAAAGCGTGGGCAAGAAGTTCCTGGATTCCCTGATATAAAAAAGATGCAGCTTTGGGACGCGTTTATAATGTTCATCCAACACAAACCGAGTGTTACTACTTAAGAATGCTACTTATGAATGTACGCGGGCCAAGTTCTTTTAAAGATCTTCGAACAGTTAATAGCATTACCTTCCCCACATATCAGGGCGCCTGTAAAGAACTCGGTTTGTTAGAAGGAGATGAACACTGGGAAAAAACACTGCCAGATACAGTTATTTTTGAGTCAGCAGCAAAACTGAGGGAATTATTTACCATAATATTAACATTTTGCCATGCATCAGAACCGATTGTGCTGTGGAGTAAGTTTCGTGATGATTTATGTGAGGACATATTGAATAGAGTGAGAAATGAAAATGATGACATTACTTTACAATTTACTGACGAAGTGTACAACGAAGGATTAATAATCATTGAAGACAAAATTCACGAGATATGCGACAAATCTCTTACTGATTTTGGACTGCCAGCAGCAAAGCGGAATAATTTGAATATTATGGATCCCGTAGAACAAGCCTTGCGAAGACCATTTGATTCAGATAAACTCAATGATTACATTTTTCAAAATGAACCAAAATTAGCCGGTGACAAACATTTTGCATATAAATCAGTTTTAAATAGTGTTAACTTTAACGAAGGCAAAAGTTAGATCTCAAGGAAAACTTGCTTTAGCCGTTGCTTCATCAGGAATTGCAGCAACTCTATTGGCAGGAGGAAGAACGGCGCATTCCACTTTTAAACTGCCTCTTTCAGTGTCTTTGCAAGGAGATAGTGTGTGCTCAATTCGTAAAAATGGTCCGTTGGGAGAAGTTTTGTAAGACGTTAGTTTAATAGTATGGGATGAGTGCACCATGATACACAAAGCTCATGTAGAGGCATTGGATAAAAGTCTTAGAGATATAAGAAACTCGAATAAACCTATGGGTGGTATTACTTTTATGTTTTCTGGCGATTTTAGGCAAACGTTACCTGTAATAGTTAGAGGGACTAGAGCCGACATTGTGAAGTCCTGCTTAAAATCTTCCTCACTTTGGAAATCCATTGAACGCCTGAAACTTACTACA
>CAXASF010000452.1:15000-17500 GCA_963971475.1 Chrysops caecutiens | reverse complement strand
GGTTTCCACGTTGGGCTTCGTTAAATGTTTTTACGACGTCCTGAATTGCTCCGATTGTAGATTTTCCTTTCCTGAACCCATATTGTCTCTCCGACAGTCCGCCGGAGGCTTGGATGGCTGCGTTGAGGCGGGGTCTCAGTAGCTTCTCCAGTAGCTTTCCTGTTGTGTCTAACATGCACAGGGGGCGGTAGGAAGAGGGATCGTATATATTATCTTTACCCTTGTCAATGAGAACCAACTTTTGCTTTTTCCATGCTTTCGGGAATACTCCTTCTGTTAGACAGGCGTTAAACATATTAAGCAGTACGTGTGGGCGCTCCTCAGCTAAAATTTTCAGGACTTCCGCTGGGATCCCGTCGGGCCCTGGTGCCTTGTTCTTCTTCACTGTACCGACTGCTGTTTTAAGTTCGTCATGCGTAAAAAGCGGGGGTGGCTCCGGGCTTAAAACTGCATCCTTTCCACGGCTTTCATGCGAAGGGAATAAATTATTTACGATATTGGTGACTACGTCTGTTGGCAAGTCAATCCGTGGCGGCTTTGCTCCTAGTTTTCGCAATGCGATCTTGTATCCGAGGCCCCAGGGGTTCGTGTTAAGATCTTTTCGAAGTTCCTCCCATTTTTTCCGCTTGCTTTTGGCTATGGCAGTTCTCAGCTCAATTCTAGCGTTTTTGTAGCTCTCAGCTTCAGCTACGGCGGCGTTCGTGCGCCTTGCCCTGGTGTACTTTCTGCGACTTCTGAGGCATACTGATCTGAGCTGCGCAATTTCTTCTGTCCACCAGTATACAGCTTTCCTCGTACCACGATTTTTGCTTAGCCTTGGCATCGAAGAGTTGCAAGCTCGTGTGATACTCCGCATTGTTGCTCGGACGAGAGTTTCGGCATCTGTGTTGTCGACTGTGGGGATTTGCTCTTTGTCCACCGTGCGTAAGAATGCCTCCGCCTTTAGCTTTTGCACGTTCCAGACTTTAGTTGAACTTACAGTGCTATGTGCACGGCTATTTCCTGTTCCGATGCAGTAGACTATATACTGATGATCACTGCCGGTGTAATCTTCTAAGACTTCCCAACCTGTAATTTTCCCCGCGATTGTTTCCGATGCCAAGGTGATGTCAGGCACTGTATCTCTGCATCCCGGTCTTCTAAAAGTGGTTTTGTCGCCAGTGTTAATTATGTTTAAGCTCAGCCTGGCAGCCATATCCAGGATTTTCCTTCCTCTGGAGTTTGTAGTTTCTGTACCCCATTCTACGGCCTTCGCGTTAAAATCGCCCGAAACGATGACGTGCTGGCCCAGTTCTCTTGCCTTGTCCTCGATACGACTCAGCTTGTCATCAAAATCTCCAATCCGATCGCTTGGTGTAAGGTAGCAACTCATAAGTGTCAGTCCTTTAGTCCGAATGTAAACGTAGCTTTTCCCTATGCCCCTGTCGGCCAAAGCAATGTAATTTTCCTTCGGAAGCCAGATGGCAGCTGTGCCACTCTCATCTTCCACCCAGGTGCCCTGCGAGCGTGGTCTGTAAAATTCACACAAGATGACCGCATCGACCTTTTTTTCTAGTACCAACTGCTCCAGAAGCAAGTCAGCCGTTTTACTCCTATGCATATTTGCCTGGAGTACTCTCATTGTTTTGTTGTTTCTCGCAGTTTGCACTTGGCGGAACCTGGTATATGGTCTACGGGACTATGACCAGCTTCAGTGCACAGGCAACACTTTGGAGTTTTCGTGCACTCTTTCATTTTGTGGCCCGGTTCTCCGCATCTTATGCATAAATTCATTTCACTTCTGTCTGGTCCCTTGCAGTCTCTCCGCGTATGGTTATACCCAAAACACCGAAAGCACCTCTTTAGCCTCTCACTGATGCTTATTCTGGCTCTCACCCACCCTATTTTGATTTTCCCAGCTGCTGTTAGGGTGCCTTCGTAATCTTTTGGTATAGTAACATAGGCTTTCACTTGCTCCCTCGAATTTGGAGTGGTTATTGCAACAGTTATTTCTGTGTTCGGGGGCAGTAATTTGTTGACCGCGCTTTCAACTTCTTCTTTAGTTGTTAGAGAGTCAAGATCTCTAATTTCCACTGTTGCTTTTGGTGTAAGCCAAGTGATCCCTGTATTTGTTTGCACTGCTGCCTTGATCTTGTCACAGAGCTCCCGAGTTATTCGTCCGCCTTTTTCGAGTTCGAGCAAGAGTGCACCAGTGCGCGTCTTTCGAACACCTCTTACTTTTGTAGCCTCGTCTGGCTGGAAACTGGTACGAAGATTTTTCAGGACCTCTGAGTAACTGAGACCTTCAGTTGGTTCAATCAGTACCGCGTCTGACTTGTATTTTGTGTCACGTCCTTTTGCTCTTTTCTTCTTTTCTGCTGCTTTTGGGGCCCCCACCAGCCCAGCATCGGATACCAAACTCGTCCCGTTTCGTGCCTTGGGTTTATCGTTGGTGGGTCTGCGTCTTTTTCCAGAAACTTGCCACTCCTCTTTCTCGGGTTCGGGTCCCCTTTCGCGTGCT
>CAXASF010000452.1:0-5000 GCA_963971475.1 Chrysops caecutiens | reverse complement strand
TGGCTAATAAAATTGCATTCTTCCAGACAAAAGCCGAAACCACAGACAATAACTATCCAGATGTCGCGATCCCATAGATGGCTTCGTACCCAATTTTTTGCAACAGCAGACACGTAAGAGCAGACAAATGACGCATGGAACGTATGTGCTTTGGAACGACTGCAACGTCTGAAGGACAGACAATGCGCTCTGAGAGCGAATTTTTCTTGTAGCTGGTGTTTCATTGTTATTATGGCAAAGGGTCATCGCAATAAGGGGAAAGGGGGCTGAAAGAAATTTTCGCGGAGCAAATAGATTTTTGGATTTTCTGAAATTTTCAACAAAAATACCACAAACAAAAATCATGTGTATGTGTACAACTGGTGAGTAAAATTTACTCACGTACACGAAAATACACTCAAAAATTTATGTTTTTGGTACAGAAAACGGAAATTTTTGTGTGTATTAGTGTTTTTGGTAATTTTGATAAGAAAATATGCAAATTTTATATGAAAAACCGTTGGAAATTGCAAATTTTATGGATATTTCCAGAAAAAGCGAGATTTACTTCCACGAATACTTCCGGAAAACGCGGAAAAATCAGAATTTTATCATATTTCCTAACTTTTCTATGGACATACCTTTAAGAACACAATTTAGAGAAATATGATACATAGCAAAAAGATAGGAAATGATAAAATAATGGGATTCAAGCATACATATTAGCCCCCTAGGAAGCTTAGTTTAGCCGCTACGAGAAAAAACAGTTGAAAATTCAAAATTTGAATTTTGTATGCAGACACCTTTAAAAACTAACGATAGAGGTATATGATGTATGAAAAAAAGTTAGGATATGTCAAAATAGTGGGAGACAGTCATACATATAAGACCTCTAGGAAGCTTAGTTTAGCCACTGCAACCAAAAAACTGTTAGAAATTCAAAATCTAAACTTTACCATATTTCCCAACTTTTGTTTGCATATTTTTAAAATCTTAATTTAGAGCAAAATGATGTATAAGAAAATGTTATAAAATAGAAAAATAATGGGGGTCGGTCATACATATGAACCCTCTAGGACGCTTAGTTTAGCCGCTATGAGCGGAAAACCGTTAAAAAATCAAATTTTTTACCGGAAAAACCCCCTAAAAACCGGAAGAAAGTTGTTTAATTTTTGATTCCGGGAAATAATGACGTTTATTAACATAAAATTCATCAATTTACATGTAATTTTGAATTAAAAATCACCTGCTACGGGTTCAATGAACCAAAATAGTGTTTCTACCAAAGCAAAGGGATTGTTGTTGTTGCTGGAGTGGAAGGAAACAAAATTCGATTCGAATTCTCCAAAATCGAATTTATGTACCACTACATAGCCAACAGTCCCTTTGGTGGTGTGTGTAGGTACCTTTATGACCCATTTCTCTCAAAACCGGTTCCCATTTCGCTCAAAACCGGTTTTTACTCCCTAAAAATTTAAAAATGTCTCTAGAGACCGAATGAACGTTGCAGTCACCAAAAACACATACCCTGCAGCGTTTTTTCCATCCGTCATTTCATGACTGCGTCAGAAAAAATTGGGTACACAGTCATGTATGGGATCGCGACATCTGGTAAGTTATTGTCTGTGCCGAAACAATGAACATATGGCCACAGACAATAATATAGATGCATTACCACAGACAAATTTAAAGCCATCGTTTACTTATACCATTATTCGTTTACTTATACTATAATTTGACAAAAATATATGCAAATTTTATTTTAAAATATATGGAAAATCACAATTTTACAGTTATTTCTAGAAAACGCGAGGATAACTTTCACGAATATTTATGGAAAGCGAGCGAAAGTCTGAATTTTATCATGTTTCCCAACTTTTGTATGGACCCACATTTAAAACATAATTTAGAGAAATATGATATATAGCCAAAAGTTGGGAAATGAAAAAATAATAGGGGTTGGTCATACCCCAAAGAATGCTTTATTTAGCCGCTACGAGCAAAAAACTGTTTAAAATTGAAAATCTTAAATTATATCATATATCCAAACTATTGTCTGCTCACCTTTAAAACCTCAATTTAGAGAAAAAAGAAACGGTAGGAAATGAAAGTTGGTTCGTTTGTACGCAAATTCCAGATATATTTTATTTACAAATATTTATATGTATTTCCCACAACTTCATAATTTAGTTAAGAACCATATGATCCACGGTCCATGTGGTTTATTGAATCATATCCTCTTCTGTATGAGAGATGGTAAATGCAGCAAAAGCTTTTCTAAGGACTTTTACAATACAACTCTAGCCAATGTTAGATGCGTCGTGTAAATGGTATAACAGGTAACTTTCGTGGCCACTCTGATGGCAACCGTTATGCTGTGACTTAAAATCCATATCTTTTAGCGAAATTTGATTGCTACTTAAAGTTCTTGTGGAAGTTCTTGGCACAGTTAAGAGCCTAAAATATATGTACAAATATGTTTATAATGAATACGACTGTGCCTCATTACAGTTTGAAAGAGTTTGGGGTGGAGTTGAGTATATAGATGAAATCGGTAGCTTTTTGTCCGGTCACTATGTTGGATCTACGGAAGATAGTTGGCGCATAAATGAGTATACAATTCATTACCAGTCCCGTAATATATTATAGTTCGAATTGAATGTCACTTGCCTCATTGGCAAAATGTAGTCTTTAGGGAAGGAAATGTTCAGCAAGCTCTTAAAAATCACAGAAGAACAAAATTGACTATATTCTATGAAATCAATCGAATTAATTCGTCCGAGTTTCTATATACAGAGACGCCGATGCATTATATTCAGGTAGATAAAGAAAAGAAATGCAAAAAATCTCAAAGAGGAAGTAGTAGGGCTATTGCTAGATTATTTTATGTTTTATGTTGAGCTGTTTCATTTAAGACTATTTTGCTTCATGTTCGAGGTCCCATCAGGATTTGGGTACTGTTGGGACCATTATTTACTGCACATTTTCAGCACATGCACGACGTATTTGTGGTATGAACTTTCCTCTAAATGCTTTAGATTTGTGGAATGAATTCAAAATTTTCAAGTGTGAAGAATTTTTAAGAAATTCTTCAGAAAATGATTCATATAACCGTGCTTTACTAGCTATTGAGGAAATTTTGTTCAGTAAACGATTCCTTCGGTACTTCAACTAAACTTTTCGGAGGTAAGACTATTTTACTCCGTGGAGATTTTTGACGAATATTGCCAGCTATATCTCACGGTACACGTGTACCACTTATTGAGATTTGCTTAACTTCATGGTCCAAATTTTCAAAATTCCACAAAATAACTTTCACCCGAAACATGAGAGCTTCACCTCATGAGGTTGAATTCGTTGAATTTCTTAAGTCTCTGGGTAATGGAACTTTACCCACTTTTCCTGATTACAGCCAAGATGTTATTGAAATTCCTTCCTATTTAGTTAGCAACTTCGTCAATTCAGATACTTATGGCAACGTATCTGAAACCATAAAGTCTAACGATATTCTCAATTCGGTTATATTAGCACCCAAATATGAAGACAGAAATCTTTAACAGCCTGGCCGGAGAGAAACGAATATATTTAAGTTCCGATAACATCTTGAGTGATGATTATAGAGAGCAAAATAATTTTCCAGTAGAATTTTTAAACTCAGTTGATGTAAGTGGGCTCCCGATCCCACAAACTTATTTTAAAAACCAAATTGTATACTTTTACTTATTCGTAATTTGTGTACAGTACATGACTTGCTTGGTCGATGGTACACCTCTTCGTTTAGTTCAAATGCAAAAGAAAATTGTTTGGATTGTGAGATTTTAGCAGGAGTTTTCCGAAACACACGTACATTGACACCACAAATAATCCTTGATTATAAAAGTACACTTCTGCCTTTTTTCTCTCAAAAAACTCAATTTGCCGTTATTCTGGCTTTTGAGATGACAATTAATTAATCCCATAAATCCCAAACGTTTCAAAAAGAAGGAATCTTACTTAAACCACCTATATTTTCTCACCGTTAATTGCATGTTGTAGCCAGTAGAGTTAGATCGCTTGATCGATTGCGTGTCTATATGTATTTCTGACACACAAAGCCAAGGTCATTTGGCAGAAAATGAAAGAAATTTTACGAAAAGTATTTTGTATGAGAAAATTTTAAGATCTTTTGACATCCGCAACCGCACCCGCAAGGTTTTCGATAATTATAGATAGGGCCTCATTCAATAAAGATGTACTTTGACGTGCAAAATGAGCTGAAATGATTGCTACTACAGTCTGAACTAAATAACCTTTTTACTTACAATGCTACTGTATATATAGCGCCATACGCGAGCTATTAGAGTGAGCATAGCGAACGGCGGGGGTTGGCGAGCGTAGCGAGCAGGGGGCGTCCCCCTAGTAATAATAATAATAATAATAATCATAATAATAATAATCATAATAATAATAATAATAATATTAATAATAATAACCATAATAATAATAAAACTAGTAATGATAATAATAATAATACTAGTAACAATAATATTAATAATAATCATAATAACAATAATAATAATAATAATAATAATCATAATAATAATAATAATAATAATAATAATAATAATAATAATAATAATAATAATAATACTAGTCATAATAATAATAGTAATAATAATCATAATAAGAATAATAATTATAATAATAATTAAAATAATAGTAATAAAAATCATAATAATAATAATAATAATAATATTAATAATAATAATAATAATAATAATAATAATAATAATAATAATAATAATAATAATAATAATAATAATAATAATAATAATAATAATAGTAATAATGATAATAAATATAATAATAATAATACTAGTTATAATAATAATAATAATCATAATAATAATAATAATAACAATAATAATAATGCAAATAAAAATAATAATAATATTAATAATAATAATGATAATAATAATAATAACAATAATAATAGTAAAACTAATAATAATAATAATAATAATAATAATAATAATAATAAT
>CAXASF010000451.1:0-81288 GCA_963971475.1 Chrysops caecutiens | reverse complement strand
GAGGGCTTTGCAGATTGTGACTGTTATTTCAGTGGTTTTCGCTGTTATTAGTGAGGTTGTGCAGATTGCCACAGTTATTTCACTGGTTTTCGCTGTTATTAGTGAGGCTTTGCAGATTGTGACTGTTATTTCAGTGGTTTTCGCTGTTATTAGTGAGGTTGTGCAGATTGCCACAGTTATTTCACTGGTTTTCGCTGTTATTAGTGAGGCTTTGCAGATTGTGACTGTTATTTCAGTGGTTTTCGCTGTTATTAGTGAGGTTGTGCAGATTGCCACAGTTATTTCACTGGTTTTCGCTGTTATTAGTGAGGCTTTGCAGATTGTGACTGTTATTTCAGTGGTTTTCGCTGTTATTAGTGAGGTTGTGCAGATTGCCACAGTTATTTCACTGGTTTTCGCTGTTATTAGTGAGGTTGTGCAGATTGCCACAGTTATTTCACTGGTTTTCGCTGTTATTAGTGAGGCTTTGCAGATTGTGACTGTTATTTCATGGTTTCGCTGTTAAAGTGAGGCTTTGCAGATTGTGACTGTTATTTCAGTGTTTTCGCTGTTATTAGTGAGATTGTGCAGATTGCCACAGTTATTTCACTGGTTTTCGCTGTTATTAGTGAGGCTTTGCAGATTGTGACTGTTATTTCAGTGGTTTTCGCTGTTATTAGTGAGGTTGTGCAGATTGCCACAGTTATTTCACTGGTTTTCGCTGTTATTAGTGAGGCTTTGCAGATTGTGACTGTTATTTTCAGTGGTTTTCGCTGTTATTAGTGAGGTTGTGCAGATTGCCACAGTTATTTCACTGGTTTTCGCTGTTATTAGTGAGGCTTTGCAGATTGTGACTGTTATTTCAGTGGTTTTCGCTGTTATAGTGAGGCTTTGCAGATTGTGACTGTTATTTCAGTGGTTTTCGCTGTTATTAGTGAGGTTGTGCAGATTGCCACAGTTATTTCACTGGTTTTCGCTGTTATTAGTGAGGCTTTGCAGATTGTGACTGTTATTTCAGTGGTTTTCGCTGTTATAAGTGAGGCTTTGCAGATTGTGACTGTTATTTCAGTGGTTTTCGCTGTTATTAGTGAGGTTGTGCAGATTGCCACAGTTATTTCACTGGTTTTCGCTGTTATAAGTGAGGCTTTGCAGATTGTGACTGTTATTTCAGTGGTTTTCGCTGTTATTAGTGACGTTGTGCAGATTGCCACAGTTATTTCACTGGTTTTCGCTGTTATTAGTGAGGCTTTGCAGATTGTGACTGTTATTTCAGTGGTTTTCGCTGTTATTAGTGAGGTTGTGCAGATTGCCACAGTTATTTCACTGGTTTTCGCTGTTATTAGTGAGGCTTTGCAGATTGTGACTGTTATTTCAGTGGTTTTCGCTGTTATTAGTGAGGTTGTGCAGATTGCCACAGTTATTTCACTGGTTTTCGCTGTTATTAGTGAGGCTTTGCAGATTGTGACTGTTATTTCAGTGGTTTTCGCTGTTATTAGTGAGGTTGTGCAGATTGCCACAGTTATTTCACTGGTTTTCGCTGTTATTAGTGAGGCTTTGCAGATTGTGACTGTTATTTCAGTGGTTTTCGCTGTTATAAGTGAGGCTTTGCAGATTGTGACTGTTATTTCAGTGGTTTTCGCTGTTATTAGTGAGGTTGTGCAGATTGCCACAGTTATTTCACTGGTTTTCGCTGTTATTAGTGAGGCTTTGCAGATTGTGACTGTTATTTCAGTGGTTTTTCGCTGTTATAAGTGAGGCTTTGCAGATTGTGACTGTTATTTCAGTGGTTTTCGCTGTTATTAGTGAGGTTGTGCAGATTGCCACAGTTATTTCACTGGTTTTCGCTGTTATTAGTGAGGCTTTGCAGATTGTGACTGTTATTTCAGTGGTTTTCGCTGTTATTAGTGAGGCTTTGCAGATTGTGACTGTTATTTCAGTGGTTTTCGCTGTTATTAGTGAGATTGTGCAGATTGCCACAGTTATTTCACTGGTTTTCGCTGTTATTAGTGAGGCTTTGCAGATTGTGACTGTTATTTCAGTGGTTTTCGCTGTTATTAGTGAGGTTGTGCAGATTGCCACAGTTATTTCACTGGTTTTCGCTGTTATTAGTGAGGCTTTGCAGATTGTGACTGTTATTTCAGTGGTTTTCGCTGTTATTAGTGAGGTTGTGCAGATTGCCACAGTTATTTCACTGGTTTTCGCTGTTATTAGTGAGGCTTTGCAGATTGTGACTGTTATTTCAGTGGTTTTCGCTGTTATAAGTGAGGCTTTGCAGATTGTGACTGTTATTTCAGTGGTTTTCGCTGTTATTAGTGAGGTTGTGCAGATTGCCACAGTTATTTCACTGGTTTTCGCTGTTATTAGTGAGGCTTTGCAGATTGTGACTGTTATTTCAGTGGTTTTCGCTGTTATAAGTGAGGCTTTGCAGATTGTGACTGTTATTTCAGTGGTTTTCGCTGTTATTAGTGAGGTTGTGCAGATTGCCACAGTTATTTCACTGGTTTTCGCTGTTATAAGTGAGGCTTTGCAGATTGTGACTGTTATTTCAGTGGTTTTCGCTGTTATTAGTGAGGTTGTGCAGATTGCCACAGTTATTTCACTGGTTTTCGCTGTTATTAGTGAGGCTTTGCAGATTGTGACTGTTATTTCAGTGGTTTTCGCTGTTATTAGTGAGGTTGTGCAGATTGCCACAGTTATTTCACTGGTTTTCGCTGTTATTAGTGAGGCTTTGCAGATTGTGACTGTTATTTCAGTGGTTTTCGCTGTTATTAGTGAGGTTGTGCAGATTGCCACAGTTATTTCACTGGTTTTCGCTGTTATTAGTGAGGCTTTGCAGATTGTGACTGTTATTTCAGTGGTTTTCGCTGTTATTAGTGAGGTTGTGCAGATTGCCACAGTTATTTCACTGGTTTTCGCTGTTATTAGTGAGGCTTTGCAGATTGTGACTGTTATTTCAGTGGTTTTCGCTGTTATTAGTGAGGCTTTGCAGATTGTGACTGTTATTTCAGTGGTTTTCGCTGTTATTAGTGAGGTTGTGCAGATTGCCACAGTTATTTCACTGGTTTTCGCTGTTATTAGTGAGGCTTTGCAGATTGTGACTGTTATTTCAGTGGTTTTCGCTGTTATTAGTGAGGCTTTGCAGATTGTGACTGTTATTTCAGTGGTTTTCGCTGTTATTAGTGAGGTTGTGCAGATTGCCACAGTTATTTCACTGGTTTTCGCTGTTATTAGTGAGGCTTTGCAGATTGTGACTGTTATTTCAGTGGTTTTCGCTGTTATTAGTGAGGTTGTGCAGATTGCCACAGTTATTTCACTGGTTTTCGCTGTTATTAGTGAGGCTTTGCAGATTGTGACTGTTATTTCAGTGGTTTTCGCTGTTATTAGTGAGGTTGTGCAGATTGCCACAGTTATTTCACTGGTTTTCGCTGTTATTAGTGAGGCTTTGCAGATTGTGACTGTTATTTCAGTGGTTTTCGCTGTTATAAGTGAGGCTTTGCAGATTGTGACTGTTATTTCAGTGGTTTTCGCTGTTATTAGTGAGGTTGTGCAGATTGCCACAGTTATTTCACTGGTTTTCGCTGTTATAAGTGAGGCTTTGCAGATTGTGACTGTTATTTCAGTGGTTTTCGCTGTTATTAGTGAGATTGTGCAGATTGCCACAGTTATTTCACTGGTTTTCGCTGTTATTGGTGAGGCTTTGCAGATTGTGACTGTTATTTCAGTGGTTTTCGCTGTTATAAGTGAGGCTTTGCAGATTGTGACTGTTATTTCAGTGGTTTTCGCTGTTATTAGTGAGGTTGTGCAGATTGCCACAGTTATTTCACTGGTTTTCGCTGTTATTAGTGAGGCTTTGCAGATTGTGACTGTTATTTCAGTGGTTTTCGCTGTTATTAGTGAGGTTGTGCAGATTGCCACAGTTATTTCACTGGTTTTCGCTGTTATTAGTGAGGTTGTGCAGATTGCCACAGTTATTTCACTGGTTTTCGCTGTTATTAGTGAGATTGTGCAGATTGCCACAGTTATTTCACTGGTTTTCGCTGTTATTAGTGAGGCTTTGCAGATTGTGACTGTTATTTCAGTGGTTTTCGCTGTTATTAGTGAGGTTGTGCAGATTGCCACAGTTATTTCACTGGTTTTCGCTGTTATTAGTGAGGCTTTGCAGATTGTGACTGTTATTTCAGTGGTTTTCGCTGTTATTAGTGAGGTTGTGCAGATTGCCACAGTTATTTCACTGGTTTTCGCTGTTATCAGTGAGGCTTTGCAGATTGTGACTGTTATTTCAGTGGTTTTCGCTGTTATTAGTGAGATTGTGCAGATTGCCACAGTTATTTCACTGGTAACAGCGAAAACCACTGAAATAACAGTCACAATCTGCAAAGCCTCACTTATAACAGCGAAAACCAGTGAAATAACTGTGGCAATCTGCACAATCTCACTAATAACAGCGAAAACCACTGAAATAACAGTCACAATCTGCAAAGCCTCACTAATAACAGCGAAAACCAGTGAAATAACTGTGGCAATCTGCACAACCTCAGTAATAACAGCGAAAACCACTGAAATAACAGTCACAATCTGCAAAGCCTCACTAATAACAGCGAAAACCAGTGAAATAACTGTGGCAATCTGCACAGGCTTTGCAGATTGTGACTGTTATTTCAGTGGTTTTCGCTGTTATAAGTGAGGCTTTGCAGATTGTGACTGTTATTTCAGTGGTTTTCGCTGTTACCAGTGAAATAACTGTGGCAATCTGCACAATCTCACTAATAACAGCGAAAACCACTGAAATAACAGTCACAATCTGCAAAGCCTCACTAATAACAGCGAAAACCAGTGAAATAACTGTGGCAATCTGCACAATCTCACTAATAACAGCGAAAACCACTGAAATAACAGTCACAATCTGCAAAGCCTCACTAATAACAGCGAAAACCAGTGAAATAACTGTGGCAATCTGCACAACCTCACTAATAACAGCGAAAACCACTGAAATAACAGTCACAATCTGCAAAGCCTCACTAATAACAGCGAAAACCAGTGAAATAACTGTGGCAATCTGCACAACCTCACTAATAACAGCGAAAACCACTGAAATAACAGTCACAATCTGCAAAGCCTCACTAATAACAGCGAAAACCAGTGAAATAACTGTGGCAATCTGCACAATCTCACTAATAACAGCGAAAACCAGTGAAATAACTGTGGCAATCTGCACAACCTCACTAATAACAGCGAAAACCAGTGAAATAACTGTGGCAATCTGCACAACCTCACTAATAACAGCGAAAACCACTGAAATAACAGTCACAATCTGCAAAGCCTCACTAATAACAGCGAAAACCAGTGAAATAACTGTGGCAATCTGCACAACCTCACTAATAACAGCGAAAACCACTGAAATAACAGTCACAATCTGCAAAGCCTCACTTATAACAGCGAAAACCACTGAAATAACAGTCACAATCTGCAAAGCCTCACTAATAACAGCGAAAACCAGTGAAATAACTGTGGCAATCTGCACAATCTCACTAATAACAGCGAAAACCACTGAAATAACAGTCACAATCTGCAAAGCCTCACTTATAACAGCGAAAACCAGTGAAATAACTGTGGCAATCTGCACAACCTCACTAATAACAGCGAAAACCACTGAAATAACAGTCACAATCTGCAAAGCCTCACTTATAACAGCGAAAACCACTGAAATAACAGTCACAATCTGCAAAGCCTCACTAATAACAGCGAAAACCAGTGAAATAACTGTGGCAATCTGCACAACCTCACTAATAACAGCGAAAACCACTGAAATAACAGTCACAATCTGCAAAGCCTCACTAATAACAGCGAAAACCAGTGAAATAACTGTGGCAATCTGCACAACCTCACTAATAACAGCGAAAACCACTGAAATAACAGTCACAATCTGCAAAGCCTCACTTATAACAGCGAAAACCACTGAAATAACAGTCACAATCTGCAAAGCCTCACTAATAACAGCGAAAACCAGTGAAATAACTGTGGCAATCTGCACAACCTCACTAATAACCGCGAAAACCTCTGAAATAACAGTCACAATCTGCAAAGCCTCACTAATAACAGCGAAAACCAGTGAAATAACTGTGGCAATCTGCACAACCTCACTAATAACAGCGAAAACCACTGAAATAACAGTCACAATCTGCAAAGCCTCACTAATAACAGCGAAAACGAGTGAAATAACTGTGGCAATCTGCACAACCTCACTAATAACAGCGAAAACCACTGAAATAACAGTCACAATCTGCAAAGCCTCACTTATAACAGCGAAAACCAGTGAAATAACTGTGGCAATCTGCACAACCTCACTAATAACAGCGAAAACCACTGAAATAACAGTCACAATCTGCAAAGCCTCACTTATAACAGCGAAAACCACTGAAATAACAGTCACAATCTGCAAAGCCTCACTAATAACAGCGAAAACCAGTGAAATAACTGTGGCAATCTGCACAACCTCACTAATAACAGCGAAAACCACTGAAATAACAGTCACAATCTGCAAAGCCTCACTTATAACAGCGAAAACCACTGAAATAACAGTCACAATCTGCAAAGCCTCACTAATAACAGCGAAAACCAGTGAAATAACTGTGGCAATCTGCACAACCTCACTAATAACAGCGAAAACCACTGAAATAACAGTCACAATCTGCAAAGCCTCACTAATAACAGCGAAAACCAGTGAAATAACTGTGGCAATCTGCACAACCTCACTAATAACAGCGAAAACCACTGAAATAACATTCACAATCTGCAAAGCCTCACTAATAACAGCGAAAACCAGTGAAATAACTGTGGCAATCTGCACAATCTCACTAATAACAGCGAAAACCAGTGAAATAACTGTGGCAATCTGCACAATCTCACTAATAACAGCGAAAACCACTGAAATAACAGTCACAATCTGCAAAGCCTCACTTACAACAGCGAAAACCAGTGAAATAACTGTGGCAATCTGCACAACCTCACTAATAACAGCGAAAACCACTGAAATAACAGTCACAATCTGCAAAGCCTCACTTATAACAGCGAAAACCAGTGAAATAACTGTGGCAATCTGCACAACCTCACTAATAACAGCGAAAACCACTGAAATAACAGTCACAATCTGCAAAGCCTCACTAATAACAGCGAAAACCAGTGAAATAACTGTGGCAATCTGCACAACCTCACTAATAACAGCGAAAACCACTGAAATAACAGTCACAATCTGCAAAGCCTCACTAATAACAGCGAAAACCAGTGAAATAACTGTGGCAATCTGCACAACCTCACTAATAACAGCGAAAACCACTGAAATAACAGTCACAATCTGCAAAGCCTCACTTATAACAGCGAAAACCAGTGAAATAACTGTGGCAATCTGCACAATCTCACTAATAACAGCGAAAACCACTGAAATAACAGTCACAATCTGCAAAGCCTCACTAATAACAGCGAAAACCAGTGAAATAACTGTGGCAATCTGCACAACCTCACTAATAACAGCGAAAACCACTGAAATAACAGTCACAATCTGCAAAGCCTCACTTATAACAGCGAAAACCAGTGAAATAACTGTGGCAATCTGCACAACCTCACTAATAACAGCGAAAACCACTGAAATAACAGTCACAATCTGCAAAGGCTCACTAATAACAGCGAAAACCAGTGAAATAACTGTGGCAATCTGCACAACCTCACTAATAACAGCGAAAACCACTGAAATAACAGTCACAATCTGCAAAGCCTCACTAATAACAGCGAAAACCAGTGAAATAACTGTGGCAATCTGCACAACCTCACTAATAACAGCGAAAACCAGTGAAATAACTGTGGCAATCTGCACAACCTCACTAATAACAGCGAAAACCACTGAAATAACAGTCACAATCTGCAAAGCCTCACTAATAACAGCGAAAACCAGTGAAATAACTGTGGCAATCTGCACAACCTCACTAATAACAGCGAAAACCACTGAAATAACAGTCACAATCTGCAAAGCCTCACTAATAACAGCGAAAACCAGTGAAATAACTGTGGCAATCTGCACAACCTCACTAATAACAGAGAAAACCACTGAAATAACAGTCACAATCTGCAAAGCCTCACTTATAACAGCGAAAACCAGTGAAATAACTGTGGCAATCTGCACAACCTCACTAATAACAGCGAAAACCACTGAAATAACAGTCACAATCTGCAAAGCCTCACTAATAACAGCGAAAACCAGTGAAATAACTGTGGCAATCTGCACAACCTCACTAATAACAGCGAAAACCACTGAAATAACAGTCACAATCTGCAAAGCCTCACTAATAACAGCGAAAACCAGTGAAATAACTGTGGCAATCTGCACAACCTCACTAATAACAGCGAAAACCAGTGAAATAACTGTAACAATCTGCACAATCTCACTAATAACAGCGAAAACCACTGAAATAACAGTCACAATCTGCAAAGCCTCACTTATAACAGCGAAAACCAGTGAAATAACTGTGGCAATCTGCACAACCTCACTAATAACAGCGAAAACCACTGAAATAACAGTCACAATCTGCAAAGCCTCACTTATAACAGCGAAAACCAGTGAAATAACTGTGGCAATCTGCACAACCTCACTAATAACAGCGAAAACCACTGAAATAACAGTCACAATCTGCAAAGCCTCACTAATAACGGCGAAAACCAGTGAAATAACTGTGGCAATCTGCACAATCTCACTAATAACAGCGAAAACCACTGAAATAACAGTCACAATCTGCAAAGCCTCACTTATAACAGCGAAAACCAGTGAAATAACTGTGGCAATCTGCACAACCTCACTAATAACAGCGAAAACCACTGAAATAACAGTCACAATCTGCAAAGCCTCACTTATAACAGCGAAAACCAGTGAAATAACTGTGGCAATCTGCACAACCTCACTAATAACAGCGAAAACCAGTGAAATAACAGTCACAATCTGCAAAGCCTCACTAATAACAGCGAAAACCAGTGAAATAACTGTGGCAATCTGCACAATCTCACTAATAACAGCGAAAACCACTGAAATAACAGTCACAATCTGCAAAGCCTCACTTATAACAGCGAAAACCAGTGAAATAACTGTGGCAATCTGCACAACCTCACTAATAACAGCGAAAACCACTGAAATAACAGTCACAATCTGCAAAGCCTCACTTATAACAGCGAAAACCAGTGAAATAACTGTGGCAATCTGCACAACCTCACTAATAACAGCGAAAACCACTGAAATAACAGTCACAATCTGCAAAGCCTCACTTATAACAGCGAAAACCAGTGAAATAACTGTGGCAATCTGCACAACCTCACTAATAACAGCGAAAACCACTGAAATAACAGTCACAATCTGCAAAGCCTCACTTATAACAGCGAAAACCAGTGAAATAACTGTGGCAATCTGCACAACCTCACTAATAACAGCGAAAACCACTGAAATAACAGTCACAATCTGCAAAGCCTCGCTAATAACAGCGAAAACCAGTGAAATAACTGTGGCAATCTGCACAATCTCACTAATAACAGCGAAAACCACTGAAATAACAGTCACAATCTGCAAAGCCTCACTTATAACAGCGAAAACCAGTGAAATAACTGTGGCAATCTGCACAACCTCACTAATAACAGCGAAAACCACTGAAATAACAGTCACAATCTGCAAAGCCTCACTAATAACAGCGAAAACCAGTGAAATAACTGTGGCAATCTGCACAACCTCACTAATAACAGCGAAAACCACTGAAATAACAGTCACAATGTGCAAAGCCTCACTTATAACAGCGAAAACCAGTGAAATAACTGTGGCAATCTGCACAACCTCACTAATAACAGCGAAAACCAGTGAAATAACAGTCACAATCTGCAAAGCCTCACTAATAACAGCGAAAACCAGTGAAATAACTGTGGCAATCTGCACAACCTCACTAATAACAGCGAAAACCACTGAAATAACAGTCACAATCTGCAAAGCCTCACTTATAACAGCGAAAACCAGTGAAATAACTGTGGCAATCTGCAAAGCCTCACTAATAACAGCGAAAACCACTGAAATAACAGTCACAATCTGCAAAGCCTCACTTATAACAGCGAAAACCACTGAAATAACAGTCACAATCTGCAAAGCCTCACTAATAACAGCGAAAACCAGTGAAATAACTGTGGCAATCTGCACAACCTCACTAATAACAGCGAAAACCACTGAAATAACAGTCACAATCTGCAAAGCCTCACTAATAACAGCGAAAACCAGTGAAATAACTGTGGCAATCTGCACAACCTCACTAATAACAGCGAAAATCACTGAAATAACAGTCACAATCTGCAAAGCCTCACTTATAACAGTGAAAACCACTGAAATAACAGTCACAATCTGCAAAGCCTCACTAATAACAGCGAAAACCAGTGAAATAACTGTGGCAATCTGTACAACCTCACTAATAACAGCGAAAACCACTGAAATAACAGTCACAATCTGCAAAGCCTCACTAATAACAGCGAAAACCAGTGAAATAACTGTGGCAATCTGCACAATCTCACTAATAACAGCGAAAACCACTGAAATAACAGTCACAATCTGCAAAGCCTCACTAATAACAGCGAAAACCAGTGAAATAACTGTGGCAATCTGCACAATCTCACTAATAACAGCGAAAACCACTGAAATAACAGTCACAATCTGCAAAGCCTCACTTATAACAGCGAAAA
This sequence comes from Chrysops caecutiens, assembly GCA_963971475.1. Classification (NCBI taxonomy): domain Eukaryota; kingdom Metazoa; phylum Arthropoda; class Insecta; order Diptera; family Tabanidae; genus Chrysops; species Chrysops caecutiens. The sequence goes on along the minus strand of CAXASF010000451.1, from coordinate 70,563 downwards.
CCAGTGAAATAACTGTGGCAATCTGCACAATCTCACTAATAACAGCGAAAACCACTGAAATAACAGTCACAATCTGCAAAGCCTCACTAATAACAGCGAAAACCAGTGAAATAACTGTGGCAATCTGCACAATCTCACTAATAACAGCGAAAACCACTGAAATAACAGTCACAATCTGCAAAGCCTCACTTATAACAGCGAAAACCAGTGAAATAACTGTGGCAATCTGCACAACCTCACTAATAACAGCGAAAACCACTGAAATAACAGTCACAATCTGCAAAGCCTCACTTATAACAGCGAAAACCAGTGAAATAACTGTGGCAATCTGCACAACCTCACTAATAACAGTGAAAACCACTGAAATAAAAGTCACAATCTGCAAAGCCTCACTAATAACAGCGAAAACCAGTGAAATAACTGTGGCAATCTGCACAATCTCACTAATAACAGCGAAAACCACTGAAATAACAGTCACAATCTGCAAAGCCTCACTAATAACAGCGAAAACCACTGAAATAACTGTGGCAATCTGCACAACCTCACTAATAACAGCGAAAACCACTGAAATAACAGTCACAATCTGCAAAGCCTCACTAATAACAGCGAAAACCAGTGAAATAACTGTGGCAATCTGCACAATCTCACTAATAACAGCGAAAACCACTGAAATAACAGTCACAATCTGCAAAGCCTCACTTATAACAGCGAAAACCACTGAAATAACAGTCACAATCTGCAAAGCCTCACTAATAACAGCGAAAACCAGTGAAATAACTGTGGCAATCTGCACAACCTCACTAATAACAGCGAAAACCACTGAAATAACAGTCACAATCTGCAAAGCCTCGCTAATAACAGCGAAAACCAGTGAAATAACTGTGGCAATCTGCACAACCTCACTAATAACAGCGAAAACCACTGAAATAACAGTCACAATCTGCAAAGCCTCACTAATAACAGCGAAAACCAGTGAAATAACTGTGGCAATCTGCACAATCTCACTAATAACAGCGAAAACCACTGAAATAACAGTCACAATCTGCAAAGCCTCACTAATAACAGCGAAAACCAGTGAAATAACTGTGGCAATCTGCACAATCTCACTAATAACAGCGAAAACCACTGAAATAACAGTCACAATCTGCAAAGCCTCACTTATAACAGCGAAAACCAGTGAAATAACTGTGGCAATCTGCACAACCTCACTAATAACAGCGAAAACCACTGAAATAACAGTCACAATCTGCAAAACCTCACTAATAACAGCGAAAACCAGTGAAATACCTGTGGCAATCTGCACAACCTCACTAATAACAGCGAAAACCAGTGAAATAACTGTGGCAATCTGCACAACCTCACTAATAACAGCGAAAACCACTGAAATAACAGTCACAATCTGCAAAGCCTCACTAATAACAGCGAAAACCAGTGAAATAACTGTGGCAATCAGCACAACCTCACTAATAACAGCGAAAACCACTGAAATAACAGTCACAATCTGCAAAGCCTCACTTATAACAGCGAAAACCAGTGAAATAACTGTGGCAATCTGCACAACCTCACTAATAACAGCGAAAACCACTGAAATAACAGTCACAATCTGCAAAGCCTCACTAATAACAGCGAAAACCAGTGAAATAACTGTGGCAATCTGCACAATCTCACTAATAACAGCGAAAACCACTGAAATAACAGTCACAATCTGCAAAGCCTCACTTATAACAGCGAAAACCAGTGAAATAACTGTGGCAATCTGCACAACCTCACTCATAACAGCGAAAACCACTGAAATAACAGTCACAATCTGCAAAGCCTCACTAATAACAGCGAAAACCAGTGAAATAACTGTGGCAATCTGCACAACCTCACTAATAACAGCGAAAACCACTGAAATAACAGTCACAATCTGCAAAGCCTCACTAATAACAGCGAAAACCAGTGAAATAACAGTCACAATCTGCAAAGCCTCACTAATAACAGCGAAAACCAGTGAAATAACTGTGGCAATCTGCACAACCTCACTAATAACAGCGAAAACCACTGAAATAACAGTCACAATCTGCAAAGCCTCACTAATAACAGCGAAAACCAGTGAAATAACTGTGGCAATCTGCACAACCTCACTAATAACAGCGAAAACCACTGAAATAACAGTCACAATCTGCAAAGCCTCACTAATAACAGCGAAAACCAGTGAAATAACTGTGGCAATCTGCACAATCTCACTAATAACAGCGAAAACCACTGAAATAACAGTCACAATCTGCAAAGCCTCACTTATAACAGCGAAAACCAGTGAAATAACTGTGGCAATCTGCACAACCTCACTAATAACAGCGAAAACCACTGAAATAACAGTCACAATCTGCAAAGCCTCACTTATAACAGCGAAAACCACTGAAATAACAGTCACAATCTGCAAAGCCTCACTTATTACAGCGAAAACCAGTGAAATAACTGTGGCAATCTGCACAACCTCACTAATAACAGCGAAAACCACTGAAATAACAGTCACAATCTGCAAAGCCTCACTTATAACAGCGAAAACCACTGAAATAACAGTCACAATCTGCAAAGCCTCACTAATAACAGCGAAAACCAGTGAAATAACTGTGGCAATCTGCACAACCTCACTAATAACAGCGAAAACCACTGAAATAACAGTCACAATCTGCAAAGCCTCACTAATAACAGCGAAAACCAGTGAAATAACTGTGGCAATCTGCACAACCTCACTAATAACAGCGAAAACCACTGAAATAACAGTCACAATCTGCAAAGCCTCACTAATAACAGCGAAAACCAGTGAAATAACTGTGGCAATCTGCACAACCTCACTAATAACAGCGAAAACCACTGAAATAACAGTCACAATCTGCAAAGCCTCACTAATAACAGCGAAAACCAGTGAAATAACTGTGGCAATCTGCACAACCTCACTTATAACAGCGAAAACCACTGAAATAACAGTCACAATCTGCAAAGCCTCACTAATGACAGCGAAAACCAGTGAAATAACTGTGGCAATCTGCACAATCTCACTAATAACAGCGAAAACCACTGAAATAACAGTCACAATCTGCAAAGCCTCACTTATAACAGCGAAAACCACTGAAATAACAGTCACAATCTGCAAAGCCTCACTAATAACAGCGAAAACCAGTGAAATAACTGTGGCAATCTGCACAACCTCACTAATAACAGCGAAAACCACTGAAATAACAGTCGCAATCTGCAAAGCCTCACTAATAACAGCGAAAACCAGTGAAATAACTGTGGCAATCTGCACAATCTCACTAATAACAGCGAAAACCACTGAAATAACAGTCACAATCTGCAAAGCCTCACTTATAACAGCGAAAACCAGTGAAATAACTGTGGCAATCTGCACAACCTCACTAATAACAGCGAAAACCACTGAAATAACAGTCACAATCTGCAAAGCCTCACTAATAACAGCGAAAACCAGTGAAATAACTGTGGCAATCTGCACAACCTCACTAATAACAGCGAAAACCACTGAAATAACAGTCACAATCTGCAAAGTCTCACTAATAACAGCGAAAACCAGTGAAATAACTGTGGCAATCTGAACAATCTCACTTATAACAGCGAAAACCACTGAAATAACAGTCACAATCTGCAAAGCCTCACTAATAACAGCGAAAACCAGTGAAATAACTGTGGCAATCTGCACAACCTCACTAATAACAGCGAAAACCACTGAAATAACAGTCACAATCTGCAAAGCCTCACTTATAACAGCGAAAACCAGTGAAATAACTGTGGCAATCTGCACAACCTCACTAATAACAGCGAAAACCACTGAAATAACAGTCACAATCTGCAAAGCCTCACTAATAACAGCGAAAACCAGTGAAATAACTGTGGCAATCTGCACAACCTCACTAATAACAGCGAAAACCACTGACATAACAGTCACAATCTGCAAAGCCTCACTAATAACAGCGAAAACCAGTGAAATAACTGTGGCAATCTGCACAACCTCACTAATAACAGCGAAAACCACTGAAATAACAGTCACAATCTGCAAAGCCTCACTAATAACAGCGAAAACCAGTGAAATAACTGTGGCAATCTGCACAACCTCACTAATAACAGCGAAAACCACTGAAATAACAGTCACAATCTGCAAAGCCTCACTAATAACAGCGAAACCCACTGAAATAACAGTCACAATCTGCAAAGCCTCACTAATAACAGCGAAAACCAGTGAAATAACTGTGGCAATCTGCACAATCTCACTAATAACAGCGAAAACCACTGAAATAACAGTCACAATCTGCAAAGCCTCACTAATAACAGCGAAAACCAGTGAAATAACTGTGGCAATCTGCACAACCTCACTAATAACAGCGAAAACCACTGAAATAACAGTCACAATCTGCAAAGCCTCACTAATAACAGCGAAAACCAGTGAAATAACTGTGGCAATCTGCACAACCTCACTAATAACAGCGAAAACCACTGAAATAACAGTCACAATCTGCAAAGCCTCACTAATAACAGCGAAAACCAGTGAAATAACTGTGGCAATCTGCACAACCTCACTAATAACAGCGAAAACCACTGAAATAACAGTCACAATCTGCAAAGCCTCACTAATAACAGCGAAAACCATTGAAATAACTGTGGCAATCTGCACAACCTCACTAATAACAGCGAAAACCACTGAAATAACAGTCACAATCTGCAAAGCCTCACTAATAACAGCAAAAACCAGTGAAATAACTGTGGCAATCTGCACAATCTCACTAATAACAGCGAAAACCACTGAAATAACAGTCACAATCTGCAAAGCCTCACTTATAACAGCGAAAACCACTGAAATAACAGTCACAATCTGCAAAGCCTCACTAATAACAGCGAAAACCAGTGAAATAACTGTGGCAATCTGCACAACCTCACTAATAACAGCGAAAACCACTGAAATAACAGTCGCAATCTGCAAAGCCTCACTAATAACAGCGAAAACCAGTGAAATAACTGTGGCAATCTGCACAATCTCACTAATAACAGCGAAAACCACTGAAATAACAGTCACAATCTGCAAAGCCTCACTTATAACAGCGAAAACCAGTGAAATAACTGTGGCAATCTGCACAACCTCACTAATAACAGCGAAAACCACTGAAATAACAGTCACAATCTGCAAAGCCTCACTAATAACAGCGAAAACCAGTGAAATAACTGTGGCAATCTGCACAACCTCACTAATAACAGCGAAAACCACTGAAATAACAGTCACAATCTGCAAAGTCTCACTAATAACAGCGAAAACCAGTGAAATAACTGTGGCAATCTGCACAATCTCACTAATAACAGCGAAAACCACTGAAATAACAGTCACAATCTGCAAAGCCTCACTAATAACAGCGAAAACCAGTGAAATAACTGTGGCAATCTGCACAACCTCACTAATAACAGCGAAAACCACTGAAATAACAGTCACAATCTGCAAAGCCTCACTTATAACAGCGAAAACCAGTGAAATAACTGTGGCAATCTGCACAACCTCACTAATAACAGCGAAAACCACTGAAATAACAGTCACAATCTGCAAAGCCTCACTAATAACAGCGAAAACCAGTGAAATAACTGTGGCAATCTGCACAACCTCACTAATAACAGCGAAAACCACTGACATAACAGTCACAATCTGCAAAGCCTCACTAATAACAGCGAAAACCAGTGAAATAACTGTGGCAATCTGCACAACCTCACTAATAACAGCGAAAACCACTGAAATAACAGTCACAATCTGCAAAGCCTCACTAATAACAGCGAAAACCAGTGAAATAACTGTGGCAATCTGCACAACCTCACTAATAACAGCGAAAACCACTGAAATAACAGTCACAATCTGCAAAGCCTCACTAATAACAGCGAAAACCACTGAAATAACAGTCACAATCTGCAAAGCCTCACTAATAACAGCGAAAACCAGTGAAATAACTGTGGCAATCTGCACAATCTCACTAATAACAGCGAAAACCACTGAAATAACAGTCACAATCTGCAAAGCCTCACTAATAACAGCGAAAACCAGTGAAATAACTGTGGCAATCTGCACAACCTCACTAATAACAGCGAAAACCACTGAAATAACAGTCACAATCTGCAAAGCCTCACTTATAACAGCGAAAACCACTGAAATAACAGTCACAATCTGCAAAGCCTCACTAATAACAGCGAAAACCAGTGAAATAACTGTGGCAATCTGCACAATCTCACTAATAACAGCGAAAACCACTGAAATAACAGTCACAATCTGCAAAGTCTCACTAATAACAGCGAAAACCAGTGAAATGACTGTGGCAATCTGCACAATCTCACTAATAACAGCGAAAACCACTGAAATAACAGTCACAATCTGCAAAGCCTCACTTATAACAGCGAAAACCAGTGAAATAACTGTGGCAATCTGCACAACCTCACTAATAACAGCGAAAACCACTGAAATAACAGTCACAATCTGCAAAGCCTCACTAATAACAGCGAAAACCAGTGAAATAACTGTGGCAATCTGCACAACCTCACTAATAACAGCGAAAACCACTGAAATAACAGTCACAATCTGCAAAGCCTCACTAATAACAGCGAAAACCAGTGAAATAACTGTGGCAATCTGCACAACCTCACTAATAACAGCGAAAACCACTGAAATAACAGTCACAATCTGCAAAGCCTCACTTATAACAGCGAAAACCACTGAAATAACAGTCACAATCTGCAAAGCCTCACTAATAACAGCGAAAACCAGTGAAATAACTGTGGCAATCTGCACAATCTCACTAATAACAGCGAAAACCACTGGAATAACAGTCACAATCTGCAAAGCCTCACTAATAACAGCGAAAACCACTGAAATAACTGTGGCAATCTGCACAATCTCACTAATAACAGCGAAAACCACTGAAATAACAGTCACAATCTGCAAAGCCTCACTTATAACAGCGAAAACCAGTGAAACACCTGTGGCAATCTGCACAACCTCACTAATAACAGCGAAAACCACTGAAATAACAGTCACAATCTGCAAAGCCTCACTTATAACAGCGAAAATCACTGAAATAACAGTCACAATCTGCAAAGCCTCACTAATAACAGCGAAAACCAGTGAAATAACTGTGGCAATCTGCACAATCTCACTAATAACAGCGAAAACCACTGAAATAACAGTCACAATCTGCAAAGCCTCACTAATAACAGCGAAAACCACTGAAATAACTGTGGCAATCTGCACAATCTCACTAATAACAGCGAAAACCACTGAAATAACAGTCACAATCTGCAAAGCCTCACTTATAACAGCGAAAACCAGTGAAATAACTGTGGCAATCTGCACAACCTCACTAATAACAGCGAAAACCACTGAAATAACAGTCACAATCTGCAAAGCCTCACTAATAACAGCGAAAACCAGTGAAATAACTGTGGCAATCTGCACAATCTCACTAATAACAGCGAAAACCACTGAAATAACAGTCACAATCTGCAAAGCCTCACTTATAACAGCGAAAACCAGTGAAATAACTGTGGCAATCTGCACAACCTCACTAATAACAGCGAAAACCACTGAAATAACAGTCACAATCTGCAAAACCTCACTAATAACAGCGAAAACCAGTGAAATACCTGTGGCAATCTGCACAACCTCACTAATAACAGCGAAAACCAGTGAAATAACTGTGGCAATCTGCACAACCTCACTAATAACAGCGAAAACCACTGAAATAACAGTCACAATCTGCAAAGCCTCACTAATAACAGCGAAAACCAGTGAAATAACTGTGGCAATCTGCACAACCTCACTAATAACAGCGAAAACCACTGAAATAACAGTCACAATCTGCAAAGCCTCACTTATAACAGCGAAAACCAGTGAAATAACTGTGGCAATCTGCACAACCTCACTAATAACAGCGAAAACCACTGAAATAACAGTCACAATCTGCAAAGCCTCACTAATAACAGCGAAAACCAGTGAAATAACTGTGGCAATCTGCACAATCTCACTAATAACAGCGAAAACCACTGAAATAACAGTCACAATCTGCAAAGCCTCACTTATAACAGCGAAAACCAGTGAAATAACTGTGGCAATCTGCACAACCTCACTAATAACAGCGAAAACCACTGAAATAACAGTCACAATCTGCAAAGCCTCACTAATAACAGCGAAAACCAGTGAAATAACTGTGGCAATCTGCACAACCTCACTAATAACAGCGAAAACCACTGAAATAACAGTCACAATCTGCAAAGCCTCACTAATAACAGCGAAAACCAGTGAAATAACAGTCACAATCTGCAAAGCCTCACTAATAACAGCGAAAACCAGTGAAATAACTGTGGCAATCTGCACAACCTCACTAATAACAGCGAAAACCACTGAAATAACAGTCACAATCTGCAAAGCCTCACTAATAACAGCGAAAACCAGTGAAATAACTGTGGCAATCTGCACAACCTCACTAATAACAGCGAAAACCACTGAAATAACAGTCACAATCTGCAAAGCCTCACTAATAACAGCGAAAACCAGTGAAATAACTGTGGCAATCTGCACAATCTCACTAATAACAGCGAAAACCACTGAAATAACAGTCACAATCTGCAAAGCCTCACTTATAACAGCGAAAACCAGTGAAATAACTGTGGCAATCTGCACAACCTCACTAATAACAGCGAAAACCACTGAAATAACAGTCACAATCTGCAAAGCCTCACTTATAACAGCGAAAACCACTGAAATAACAGTCACAATCTGCAAAGCCTCACTTATTACAGCGAAAACCAGTGAAATAACTGTGGCAATCTGCACAACCTCACTAATAACAGCGAAAACCACTGAAATAACAGTCACAATCTGCAAAGCCTCACTTATAACAGCGAAAACCACTGAAATAACAGTCACAATCTGCAAAGCCTCACTAATAACAGCGAAAACCAGTGAAATAACTGTGGCAATCTGCACAACCTCACTAATAACAGCGAAAACCACTGAAATAACAGTCACAATCTGCAAAGCCTCACTAATAACAGCGAAAACCAGTGAAATAACTGTGGCAATCTGCACAACCTCACTAATAACAGCGAAAACCACTGAAATAACAGTCACAATCTGCAAAGCCTCACTAATAACAGCGAAAACCAGTGAAATAACTGTGGCAATCTGCACAACCTCACTAATAACAGCGAAAACCACTGAAATAACAGTCACAATCTGCAAAGCCTCACTAATAACAGCGAAAACCAGTGAAATAACAGTCACAATCTGCAAAGCCTCACTAATGACAGCGAAAACCAGTGAAATAACTGTGGCAATCTGCACAATCTCACTAATAACAGCGAAAACCACTGAAATAACAGTCACAATCTGCAAAGCCTCACTTATAACAGCGAAAACCACTGAAATAACAGTCACAATCTGCAAAGCCTAACTAATAACAGCGAAAACCAGTGAAATAACTGTGGCAATCTGCACAACCTCACTAATAACAGCGAAAACCACTGAAATAACAGTCGCAATCTGCAAAGCCTCACTAATAACAGCGAAAACCAGTGAAATAACTGTGGCAATCTGCACAATCTCACTAATAACAGCGAAAACCACTGAAATAACAGTCACAATCTGCAAAGCCTCACTTATAACAGCGAAAACCAGTGAAATAACTGTGGCAATCTGCACAACCTCACTAATAACAGCGAAAACCACTGAAATAACAGTCACAATCTGCAAAGCCTCACTAATAACAGCGAAAACCAGTGAAATAACTGTGGCAATCTGCACAACCTCACTAATAACAGCGAAAACCACTGAAATAACAGTCACAATCTGCAAAGTCTCACTAATAACAGCGAAAACCAGTGAAATAACTGTGGCAATCTGAACAATCTCACTTATAACAGCGAAAACCACTGAAATAACAGTCACAATCTGCAAAGCCTCACTAATAACAGCGAAAACCAGTGAAATAACTGTGGCAATCTGCACAACCTCACTAATAACAGCGAAAACCACTGAAATAACAGTCACAATCTGCAAAGCCTCACTTATAACAGCGAAAACCAGTGAAATAACTGTGGCAATCTGCACAACCTCACTAATAACAGCGAAAACCACTGAAATAACAGTCACAATCTGCAAAGCCTCACTAATAACAGCGAAAACCAGTGAAATAACTGTGGCAATCTGCACAACCTCACTAATAACAGCGAAAACCACTGACATAACAATCACAATCTGCAAAGCCTCACTAATAACAGCGAAAACCAGTGAAATAACTGTGGCAATCTGCACAACCTCACTAATAACAGCGAAAACCACTGAAATAACAGTTACAATCTGCAAAGCCTCACTAATAACAGCGAAAACCAGTGAAATAACTGTGGCAATCTGCACAACCTCACTAATAACAGCGAAAACCACTGAAATAACAGTCACAATCTGCAAAGCCTCACTAATAACAGCGAAAACCACTGAAATAACAGTCACAATCTGCAAAGCCTCACTAATAACAGCGAAAACCAGTGAAATAACTGTGGCAATCTGCACAATCTCACTAATAACAGCGAAAACCACTGAAATAACAGTCACAATCTGCAAAGCCTCACTAATAACAGCGAAAACCAGTGAAATAACTGTGGCAATCTGCACAACCTCACTAATAACAGCGAAAACCACTGAAATAACAGTCACAATCTGCAAAGCCTCACTAATAACAGCGAAAACCAGTGAAATAACTGTGGCAATCTGCACAACCTCACTAATAACAGCGAAAACCACTGAAATAACAGTCACAATCTGCAAAGCCTCACTAATAACAGCGAAAACCAGTGAAATAACTGTGGCAATCTGCACAACCTCACTAATAACAGCGAAAACCACTGAAATAACAGTCACAATCTGCAAAGCCTCACTAATAACAGCGAAAACCATTGAAATAACTGTGGCAATCTGCACAACCTCACTAATAACAGCGAAAACCACTGAAATAACAGTCACAATCTGCAAAGCCTCACTAATAACAGCGAAAACCAGTGAAATAACTGTGGCAATCTGCACAATCTCACTAATAACAGCGAAAACCACTGAAATAACAGTCACAATCTGCAAAGCCTCACTTATAACAGCGAAAACCACTGAAATAACAGTCACAATCTGCAAAGCCTCACTAATAACAGCGAAAACCAGTGAAATAACTGTGGCAATCTGCACAACCTCACTAATAACAGCGAAAACCACTGAAATAACAGTCGCAATCTGCAAAGCCTCACTAATAACAGCGAAAACCAGTGAAATAACTGTGGCAATCTGCACAATCTCACTAATAACAGCGAAAACCACTGAAATAACAGTCACAATCTGCAAAGCCTCACTTATAACAGCGAAAACCAGTGAAATAACTGTGGCAATCTGCACAACCTCACTAATAACAGCGAAAACCACTGAAATAACAGTCACAATCTGCAAAGCCTCACTAATAACAGCGAAAACCAGTGAAATAACTGTGGCAATCTGCACAACCTCACTAATAACAGCGAAAACCACTGAAATAACAGTCACAATCTGCAAAGTCTCACTAATAACAGCGAAAACCAGTGAAATAACTGTGGCAATCTGCACAATCTCACTAATAACAGCGAAAACCACTGAAATAACAGTCACAATCTGCAAAGCCTTACTAATAACAGCGAAAACCAGTGAAATAACTGTGGCAATCTGCACAACCTCACTAATAACAGCGAAAACCACTGAAATAACAGTCACAATCTGCAAAGCCTCACTTATAACAGCGAAAACCAGTGAAATAACTGTGGCAATCTGCACAACCTCACTAATAACAGCGAAAACCACTGAAATAACAGTCACAATCTGCAAAGCCTCACTAATAACAGCGAAAACCAGTGAAATAACTGTGGCAATCTGCACAACCTCACTAATAACAGCGAAAACCACTGACATAACAGTCACAATCTGCAAAGCCTCACTAATAACAGCGAAAACCAGTGAAATAACTGTGGCAATCTGCACAACCTCACTAATAACAGCGAAAACCACTGAAATAACAGTCACAATCTGCAAAGCCTCACTAATAACAGCGAAAACCAGTGAAATAACTGTGGCAATCTGCACAACCTCACTAATAACAGCGAAAACCACTGAAATAACAGTCACAATCTGCAAAGCCTCACTAATAACAGCGAAAACCACTGAAATAACAGTCACAATCTGCAAAGCCTCACTAATAACAGCGAAAACCAGTGAAATAACTGTGGCAATCTGCACAATCTCACTAATAACAGCGAAAACCACTGAAATAACAGTCACAATCTGCAAAGCCTCACTAATAACAGCGAAAACCAGTGAAATAACTGTGGCAATCTGCACAACCTCACTAATAACAGCGAAAACCACTGAAATAACAGTCACAATCTGCAAAGCCTCACTTATAACAGCGAAAACCACTGAAATAACAGTCACAATCTGCAAAGCCTCACTAATAACAGCGAAAACCAGTGAAATAACTGTGGCAATCTGCACAACCTCACTAATAACAGCGAAAACCACTGAAATAACAGTCACAATCTGCAAAGCCTCACTTATAACAGCGAAAACCACTGAAATAACAGTCACAATCTGCAAAGCCTCACTAATAACAGCGAAAACCAGTGAAATAACTGTGGCAATCTGCACAATCTCACTAATAACAGCGAAAACCACTGGAATAACAGTCACAATCTGCAAAGCCTCACTAATAACAGCGAAAACCACTGAAATAACTGTGGCAATCTGCACAATCTCACTAATAACAGCGAAAACCACTGAAATAACAGTCACAATCTGCAAAGCCTCACTTATAACAGCGAAAACCAGTGAAACACCTGTGGCAATCTGCACAACCTCACTAATAACAGCGAAAACCACTGAAATAACAGTCACAATCTGCAAAGCCTCACTTATAACAGCGAAAATCACTGAAATAACAGTCACAATCTGCAAAGCCTCACTAATAACAGCGAAAACCAGTGAAATAACTGTGGCAATCTGCACAATCTCACTAATAACAGCGAAAACCACTGAAATAACAGTCACAATCTGCAAAGTCTCACTAATAACAGCGAAAACCACTGAAATAACTGTGGCAATCTGCACAATCTCACTAATAACAGCGAAAACCACTGAAATAACAGTCACAATCTGCAAAGCCTCACTTATAACAGCGAAAACCAGTGAAATAACTGTGGCAATCTGCACAACCTCACTAATAAGAGCGAAAACCACTGAAATAACAGTCACAATCTGCAAAGCCTCACTAATAACAGCGAAAACCAGTGAAATAACTGTGGCAATCTGCACAATCTCACTAATAACAGCGAAAACCACTGAAATAACAGTCACAATCTGCAAAGCCTCACTTATAACAGCGAAAACCAGTGAAATAACTGTGGCTGTTCGAAAAGTATGAAAGAATAAAGGTTTATTTATGATCAGTACATTTTTAAGGAGAAATATTTTCTCGTTATCCTTAATTTTTCAAACGGGATTCCAATTATTGTGGGTGTACGAGAGTACGATTGCGTACGAGTGTAATAGACTCGCTGCGGAAGGGTTCGCTGCATATGTAAACATGTCACTAAATACCATTAAAGAAGTGGTATTTCTTTGAACATCGGAGGCCACCTGTGTCAACATATATGATGGTCACAATGTTCGAGACCTTTTGTTTATCGTTTCGTCAGCCGACCAAAATTAAGGATAACATCCTATCATAACCCAGTCCAAATCGTTGCAACACAACAAAAGAAGACGATTGGATTGGATTTCGGGGTTTTTCTGCGTTAATTGGTAGGACCTGCAGGTCAGTCGTTCTCAGACACTCTAAGTGGATCAATCGAGGTTTCAAACAATTCTTCTAAATTCTGCCGTTTTCAGCCAGTTTTTGCATAAATCGTGTGTTGACTAGTGGTTTTATTGTGCCAAGTATTAAGAATTTTCTCAGTGCGATTAAACAGTGATCAACCTTTTTGATAATCACGTGTGATCAGATATTGGTATTGATTGAAAGTACACCCTTTGCTGGTGTTGAGTGAAAGTGCACCCGTTGCTGGTGCTGAAAGAAAGTGCACCCTTTGCTGGTGTTGTGTAATTTCACCCCTTGCTGGTGATAATCGAAACTGCACCCTTTGCTGGTGGTTTGTGAATCCACCCGTTGCTGGTGGTTAGTGAATGTCTTGGTGTTGATACACCCACAGTTAGTGTTTTGGACATTGTAGCCGAATTTGCTCCGTCAAGTGAGTGGAGGACACGTCAGCACCAACATAACCAGCGGTCAATAGCGCCCAGAACGTGGCACGCACAAGGTTAGTGGTAGAAACTGGATTAGTTTTATAAACATTTTTGGTCCTTCGAGCCGGATATCGGCAAATTATACATTAAAAATCGAATTTCGTCAAAAAGGCGTCAAAATGAGGGTCGAACATATAAACACACGAATCGACCAGCAACGTGCTTACGCAAAAGAAATTTCTGGCGCGTATGAGAAACTTATAAGTGTTGGCATATCTAAAATTTCGAAAAACCGTATAGACATTCGTCGGCAATCAGTGAACGAAACATGGAATGCGTTCGTAACGAACCATCAAGCCATCAAACTCGCCATTTCCATGGTATCACCGAGCGAGCAGGAATGCATCAAACGACGCACTTACTTCCAAAAGGATTTATACCCCCGTACACATGAAAAATATTTAGAAGTAATTGAAAAAATGCAAGATCTGATGGATTCAGTCACAAATCAACAAGACTCAGCTTCAATCACGACGACAAGAGGGTCTGTGACATCCACGTCAGTAACGTCACAACAATCTATGAATTATGTAGCGCGACTCCCAAGGATCGATGTTCCCAAGTTTAACGGAAGTTTAGATGACTGGTTATCTTGGAAGGGTTATTTACGTCTCTCGTCGTAAGCAATGTATCACTTTCATCAGCGGAAAAATTGCAGTATTTAAAGGTGAGCTTGGTAGGGCAAGCTGCTCACATATTGAAAAATACTGCAGTGAACAATGAAAATTTTGACCCTGCATTTGAGGCAGTCATCATGTATTACGAAAATGAGCGAAGACTAGTTCACGCAGCAATCCAATCAATGTTCAACGCAAAATCGATGTCCAAAGAATCATCAATGGAGATGGAAAGACTGTATACATCCTTCGAACAGGCATATCGGACATTAGAGGCACTAAAAAGACCAATAGATCACTGTGATGACTTTTTGGTATTTCTGACTATGCAAAAGTTAGATCCAGATTCAGCGAAGGCTTGGGAACTTGCCCAAGGGTCATCGAGAAAACCAGCAACTTGGATACAAATGCGGGAGTTTCTCACCACCAGGATTGGATCAATTCGAGCCTTTGAGAATGCTCTACCATCAAAGGGATCCAAACCGTGGCCATCTAAACCTCAATACCAATCAGCCAGAACCTGTTATTCGTCAACAGATGTACGTGATCCACAGCATAAACCAAACGATAGCACTTGTCCTCTTTGTTCTGGTAATCATTTTCTTAGTTACTGTAACCAGTTTCTAGGTCTCACAACAAAACAGCGCCGTGATGTGGTCATGAGGAAACATTTATGCTTTAATTGCCTCAGACCTCACAAAATATCTCAATGTTTATCAACACGTAGATGCACAAAATGTTCCAAGAAGCATCACACAATGATCCATGAAAACATGACGAAAGCTAAGACTATGACGGTAACTACTAACAACGAAATTGTGGAACCAGAAATTGTGAGACAGAGTCATCATATAAACTCCTATAATCAGCTTACCGTATCTGCAACCGTGCTTTTGGCAACCGCGAAAGTTAAGGTCATTGGAAATCATGGGGAGAGTGTTGTAATTCGAGCGCTGTTGGATCAAGGGTCCGAAATATCATTAGTCAGTGAGAAGTTAGTACATCGCTTGGGCCTCAAACGGAGTCTGTCTACCTTGTCTGTTGTTGGAATAGGATCAGCAGCGCCTAGCACTACGAAAGGGCAAGTTGACTTTACAATTCAACCGCATTTCCAATCGAGTATCAAGTTTTGTATGAAAGCACATATTCTCACTAAGTTAACGACTTGTCTTCCATCAACTCATATGCATCGTTTGACATGGCCTCACTTACAAGATCTCCAGCTAGCTGATCCGTGCTATACTACACCAGGACCCATAGACCTACTAATAGGTGCAGAAATATATGGACAGTTACTAGAAGGATCAATCATCAAAGGGCCAATCGATGCACCTGTCGCTCAGCTGACTTCATTAGGTTGGATAATTTCAGGCCCAACCCCCAAGGCTAAAGGAAACGTCATACAAACTCATCATTGTAGAGCAGACAAAGATCTAAACTCGACTCTAGAGAAGTTCTGGCAATTAGAAGAAATACCCGGCAACAGACAGCGAGGCCTTTCACCCTTAGAACAGGAATGTGAAGACCATTTTAAAGCAACGTGTTCGCGAAATGAAACAGGAAGATATGTAGTCAGGTTACCATTGAAACACTCTACCTCTCAACTTGGCGATTCAGCAACGATAGCGATACGTACCCTTCAGTCACTTCAAAGAAAGTTAGAAAGCAACACAGAACTTAAAATTGAGTATTCAAAGTTTTTGAAAGAATATGAACTCTTAGGGCATATGGAACTGGTTCCGTCAACAGAAATCGAGCCTAATGTATCCTTTTACCTGCCTCATCATGGGGTCATCAAGGAGTCGAGTACAACCACAAAACTCCGAGTGGTCTTCAATGGTTCGTGTAAATTGGCCAACGGCAAAAACATCAATGACATCTTACACACAGGTCCTAAACTGCAAACAGATGTAATTGATGTCTTCATCTGGGTTCGCAAACACAAATATATGTTTTCGTGCGACATCGAGAAAATGTATCGACAGATTTCGATCCATAAAAATGACAGAGACCTCCAGCGAATATGGTGGAATGATGACCAGGATCAACTTCGAAGATATCGTCTCACGACAGTGACGTATGGGTTAGCTTGTGCGCCATATCTAGCACTACGTACGATCGCTCAACTGGTTCAAGACGAATCTGAAAAATATCCGTTAGCCGTAGATGCTCTGACAAAAGGCCGATACGTCGATGATATATTTGGTGGGGCTAATACGATTGAGGAAGCACAGCAAATCGCAAAGGAGGTCAACATGATGTGTGTGTCAGGCGGATTTCCGTTGCGAAAATGGTCTAGTAACGCCATTGAAGTCCTGTCACCAATTCCAGAAGAACATAGGTCACCGTCGACTGCAGTGGCAATGAAAGATGATGTTGTACAAGCGTTAGGACTTTATTGGAATCCAGCATTAGATGTTATACAATTCAACGCGAAGGAATTGACAACGAAACCAACCAAACGCGGAGTCTTGTCTCGTATAGCACAATTTTATGATCCATTGGGATTTCTATCTCCCATTATAATCAACTTAAAAATATTTATGCAAGAACTGTGGACAATAAAAATTGGATGGGATGAAACATTACCAGTCTCACAATTAACACGGTGGAACAAACTTCTTCATTGTTTAGACGGTCTCAGTGGCATTCATATTCCAAGGTGGCTAGGATTTGAACCTGATACTGAAATACAAATTCACGGATTCGGTGATGCCTCACAACTCGCCATGGCAGGGGTAATCTATTTAAGGGTAGAAAGTTCATCTGGTACCATCACTAATTTAATTTGTTCAAAGACAAAAGTAGCACCACTGAAACGATTGACAATACCTCGTTTGGAACTATCAGCAGCTGTGATGGTAGCCAAACTTGTAAAACATTGTAAGAAGATACTCAACTTAGAAAATTCACCATGTTACCTTTGGACGGATTCAGCTATTGTACACACATGGCTAAACGGTCATCCTTCTCAATGGAAAGATTTTATTCATAATAGAGTATGTGTCATTCATGAAACATTACCACAAGCAAATTGGAGACATATTCCAGGAAAAATTAACCCTGCAGACTGTGCTACCAGAGGACTGTCAGCGAAGGAACTTAAAGAACATATGATCTGGTGGCGAGGTCCAGCATGGCTCCGAGAAAACCCAAATACGTGGCCACAAACTGTATCATCTTCAACATTCCCACCTGAACAGTTAGAAATACGACAATCGATTCCGCACTTTGTCACCCATTTGCACAGCTCTCCCATTTGGGAGTTGGTTACTAGATACTCGTCACTAACGCGTCTTGTTCGGATTACAGCATTGTGCATCAGGGTGGTCCAAGTCTTCAGAAAGAAACATAATAACTCAATTCATGCAGTGATCACTCCTATCGAATTGCAGGATGCATTAATGTATTGGTGTTCAATCACAGGCATAATCACCCTGTGATTGAATGAACAGAAATCACCCTAATCACCCGGTGGTTGACCAGACCACCAAATTTCACCGCTACAATTGCGGTACCTCCCAGCGAGCATCCACCAGAGTCATCATTTTTCTAGTTTTTGAGTCAGTTCGTTTCCTTCTATGAAACACAGAGATTGTTAAGTTAAGTTGAATATTGTTAAATATAAAAATCATTACAAAACTGAATATTTTGGTCCTTCGAGCCGGATTTTGAGTGCGTTTTAAGCAAAATCATCAAACATAAACAATTTATTTAACATTTTCTTGAGATTAAAATACTAGTGGGACATTTAGTGTGGAGAGCTAATTTTCTGTCAATCGTGAAATTCCGCGTAATTAACTATTTTGAGAAATGGCTTCTAAATTAGAACACAAAATACAACTACAAATGCAAAGACTAAGTTATTTTGAGAAACTGAAGAGTGATTTAACCACCGAAAAACTATCTACCATGAGTTTACCATCTGTAACGAGTCGACTAGAGCTTGTCGAAAAAAAATGGGATCACGTGGAAGAACTTAACAACTCTCTCTATGATGGCAAGTGTGACATCCTTGAAACGGAATATCATCAGCAAGAGGTATATAACATAATACAAGCTTTATATGGAGATATCAGAACACTACTGTTCGAGAGAAAAGAAGCGTTAATGGAAGCCAAGACCCCGAGTGGCCATGAACTACTAAATAGCTCATTCCTTGGACCAACCGTCGCTTCATCAAGTCACAAGCTACCCGAGATAACCTTACCAAAATTCTCAGGAGATCCATTTGAGTGGGTGACATTCAGAGACCTATTTCTTGCAGTGGTCGGTAACGAACCGAGTCTTGATCCTGCTACAAAAATGTACTATCTGAAGACTCAACTAACTGGTGAGGCAAAAGATCTTCTTTCGAGTTTGCCACCCACGAGTAAAACCTTCCAACCAGCGTGGGATCTGCTTGTACGACGTTATGACAACCCGAGAATCTTAGTGAAGAAATACGCCGAGCAAGTTCTATTTGGACAAAGAGTCACAAGAGGTTCTGCAGCCCAACTAAAGGAGTTAATCGCCACCAACACCCGAGCAATTGATGCCTTAAAGGCATTGGGATCTCCAGTACAGTACTCAGATGTGTTGTTAATAACTGCAACGCTCAATAAATTGGATGCGGATACTGTTGCCAAGTGGGAGACTAAACTTGGATTGAGTAAAGAATTCCCATCATACGCGAAGCTATTAGAATTTCTCGAGATCACCGCATTAGTGTGGGATGGCACTGAGAGATTTGAATCGAGACCACCATCACCCAGCAAACCATCAACGAGCAAATCATCATCAAGCCAAAACATCTTCCACAAGGTGCCGAAAAAACCTGCAGTGAGTTATGCTACAACAGCTTTCAAAGAAGCTCCAGCTGAGAAGACTGATGTGCTCAACGAGTGTGCCATGTGCTCGCAGAAGCACTATATTCTTTGGTGTCCGAAATTCAGAGCTCTTACTGTGAACGAGAAGGTAACTAAAGTAAAGGAGTTAAGACTTTGCTTCAACTGTCTTGGACGTCACAAGGTCCAAGATTGCATAAGTTCCAAGAGGTGTCAAAAGTGTGGCGCTGCTCACCACACGGAGATACATTTTGAAGACCGATCCAAAGCCATCGAGCAGAGAAGACCTTCACCGACTGAGAAGCCATCGGAGCCGAGATCGTCATCGTTATCGAGCTGACTTCACAAATCTGAGATACCAATTAGAGCTGAGACAACATCTTCACAAAATGAGAAAGTACTATCTAAGGTGCATCAAAATGGTCAAGCAGCTGATCGAGACAGCCAACTACCATCTAGACATCAAGACTCGAGAATTGAGAGCGAGAAGCCTGCTGTGCTGCTAGCAACAGGCAAAGTATTAGTAATTCATCATCAGAGAAAACCTGTGGAGGCACGAGCACTATTCGACCCTGGATCTGAGCTAACTTTCATTTCAGAGAAGTTCTTTAAAACATTGAGAATTCCTAAACAAGCTTCTACCATCCCTCTAAAGGGTATTGGAAATGCCTTTGGTGGAGTGACTAAAGGAGTATGTTCGCTGAAACTAAAATCGAGATACTCTGAGCTATCTATTGTCACTCAAGCCTTTATCGTGAGTGAGCTTACCTCGCATCTGCCTTCTGAGAACTGTGAAGCAGCCAGCTGGCCTCATCTAAACGGGTTGGATCTCGCTGATCCAGTTTATTATACCTCACAACCTGTTGATATATTGTTGGGTACTATTCCTGTGAGTGAAAGTATGCTATCTGGAGTTATTCGAGGTAAAAAAGGAACACCTATCGCTCAGTCAACAATCTTCGGCTGGATTATCTATGGTTCTGCGCAACATCATCATGCTATACACGAGTCTTACTGTCATCATACTACGACTGATGAAGAACTTCACTATTTAATCAGTAAATTCTGGAATCAGGAAGACATCACTGAGTCTACAACATCTAAACTGAGTCCTGAAGAACAACAATGTGAAGATCACTTCAAGCGTACACACTCTAGAGATATTAGTGGTCGATACATCGTGAGACTGCCTCTAAAGGCTCCACCTACACTACTTGGTGAGTCTTCTGTTAAGGCCAAAAGATGCTTGTCAAGTATTTTAAGACGTCTAGACAATAACTCAGAGTATGAACGACTATACTCAGAATTTATGAAAGAATACGAGACTCTAGATCACATGAGAAAAGCTCCTACTTCATGTTCTGAGACACCTATCTACTATCTTCCTCATCATGGAGTTTTGAAAGAGCAGAGTACAACCACCAAGCTAAGAGTAGTTTTCAATGGGTCCAGTAGGACCACATCTGGAACCTCGTTAAACGATCTTCTACACATTGGTCCAAAAATTCAACCAGATATATCAGATGTGTTGTTGTGGGTCAGAAGGCATCGAGTCCTCTTTGCAACCGATATAACCAAGATGTTTCGGCAAATAAACGTTCACCCTGACGACTGGGATCTTCAACGAGTGTTTTGGATCGATAATGAGAAGAGAATGATTCCATACCAGCTCACTACCGTCACTTATGGCACGAGAAGCGCTCCATATCTTGCTGTCAGAGTTCTTCACCAACTAGCAGAGGATGAGGGCGGCAACTTCCCACTGGCAGTCGAACCTATTCTAAAGGGCCGTTACGTTGACGATATTTACGGTGGTGGAGAAACAGTTTCTGAAGCTATCTCATCAGCTAAGCAACTAATATCCTTGTGTGCAGCTGGAGGCTTTCCCTTAGCAAAGTGGGCAAGCAATTCACCTGAGATAATTTCTACTCTATCGCTAGAGAGCACAGTTTCTGAGATCAACATTCTAGAGAAAGAGAAGGAGAATGCAGTAAAGGTTCTGGGGCTTTCATGGAACCCTACTTCTGACCAATTCAAGTTTAAGTGTTTTGAGTCAACATCACATCAAGCTACGAAGAGAACAGTGTTATCTGAGATTGCTCGTCTCTTTGATCCGCTAGGTTTTTTGGTACCTGTGTTAGTGAAGGCTAAGATGCTCATGCAGGAGCTATGGTTAGAGAAAGTTGGCTGGGATGAGTCATTATCTACAGAACTGAATCTTAAGTGGAATAAATTTAGAGAAGATCTTAATAGAGTCAACGTTGTTAACATTCCTAGATGGTTACAGCTTACTTCATCATCATCTATTGAGGTTCATGGATTCTCTGACGCTTCGCGGCTCGCGATGGCTGCTGTAGTCTTCTTGAAAGTTACTAACGAATCTGGGATTTGTTCATCTACAATTGTCTGTGCTAAGTCGCAAGTAGCTCCTCTAAAACCGACAACCATACCAAGACTTGAGCTAAATGCTGCAGCGCTGTTGGCAAAACTAGTCAGCTATGTGAAGAAAACCCTCGAGATACCAGAAGCACCAACCTATCTATGGACTGATTCATCAGTCACCTTAACTTGGATCAAAAGTCCTCCGTCGAGGTGGAAGGACTATGTTAAAAACAGAGTACATCGAATACAAGAGCTTCAGCCCAATGCTATCTGGCATTATGTCGCTGGAAAACAAAACCCAGCTGACTGTGCATCGAGAGGACTATCACCTGAGAAATTGAGAGATCATTCCCTATGGTGGTATGGACCATCATGGTTTTTGAAAACATCTGAGGAGTGGCCAACGTTCAAGTTACCATCTATTCGGAGTGTGAATCTTGAGGAGAGACCAGGTCAATGCTTTACTGTTAGAAAATCTGAGGAGAATCCATTCTGCGAGCTGCTAGAGAGGAGATCGAGATTACTGCCAATATTAAAAATCACTGCCATATGCCTTAGAGCAATTCGATGCTTCAAGGGAAAATCACATTCATCATTAACCACCCCATTATCTACGAGTGACCTGGACGCGGCTAAAAGAGTACTTATCAAGACAACTCAAGGGTTATTCTTTCCTGAGGAGCTGAGGTTGCTGAGAAGAGAAGTTTCTCTACCAACCTCCAATTCTCTGCGTAACCTAACACCATTCATTGATCATGAAGGCATCTTGAGGGTTGGAGGTCGACTGGAACATGCTGAGATATCGACTGAAGAGAAGCATCAAGCTATCCTGCCACGCAACTCACCATTGACAACGTTAGTAATTGCTGATGCTCACGAGAAAACTCTACATGGAGGTACGCAGCTTACGCTAAGCTATCTGAGACAAGCCTACTGGATTGTTGGTGGTCGTATTCCAGTTCGCTCATACATTCTACGCTGTATCACGTGTACGAGAAACCGAGGAGTACGAGCTCAACAATTAATGGGTCAGTTACCATCTGCTCGTGTCAACCCATCTCGAGCCTCTCGCAACTGTGGTCTTGACTATGCTGGACCGTTTACAGTGAAAACTTGGAAGGGTAGAGGAGCTAAAACTCACAAGAGTTGGATAGCAGTGTTTGTCTGTTTATTTTCATCAGCAGTGCATCTCGAGGTTGTAACAGACTATTCTACTGAGACATTTATAGCAGCGTATAGACGATTTGTCAGTCGTCGAGGAATCTGCAACAATCTTTA
Organism: Chrysops caecutiens; assembly: GCA_963971475.1. Taxonomy (NCBI): domain Eukaryota; kingdom Metazoa; phylum Arthropoda; class Insecta; order Diptera; family Tabanidae; genus Chrysops; species Chrysops caecutiens. Next base: position 47,080 of record CAXASF010000451.1, on the reverse strand, counting down.
CAGTGACTGTGGAACAAATTTCTTGGGTGCAGATAAACTTCTGAGAAACCTTTTCCAAGCTGGAACGTCAGAGAATCAACGTTTGAGAGAGACATTATTAAAGGATGGGACGACTTGGCATTTCAACCCTCCTAGCGCTCCTCACTTTGGTGGCAAGTGGGAAGCAGCTGTTAAGTCACTGAAGTTTCATCTGAGGAGAGTTATAGGTGACACACTGTTAACCTATGAGGAGTTAACTACACTGCTAACACAGATTGAGTCGGTTTTAAACTCGAGACCACTAAGTCCACTATCTGAGGATCCATCGGACTTAAGGGCCCTGACACCAGGACATTTTCTCATTGGGGAGCCACTAAACGCACTACCTGAGCCTTCACTTCTTGAGTGTTCTGAGTCGAGACTTTCTACATGGCAGCTAATTCAGCACAAACTACAATCCTTTTGGAAGAGATGGTCAGCAGAGTGTATGCAGAGATATCAAGCAATTTCTAAGTGGCACCACCCATCTAACGAGATCAAGGCTGGGTCCATGGTGCTACTAACCGATGAGAGATTTCCTCCAAGCAAATGGCCACTTGCTAGAGTTGAAAAAATACATCCAGGGGCTGATGGCCATACCAGAGTTGTCACCATCAGGACATCAGCTACCACTCTTACGAGACCCATATCCAAACTTTGTGTTCTACCAATTTCTAACGAGAGGGAGGAGAAAAAGGATGTTGCCAACAAGGTTGGCAACGGGGGGGAGTATGTTCAATCACAGGCATAATCACCCTGTGATTGAATGAACAGAAATCACCCTAATCACCCGGTGGTTGACCAGACCACCAAATTTCACCGCTACAATTGCGGTACCTCCCAGCGAGCATCCACCAGAGTCATCATTTTTCTAGTTTTTGAGTCAGTTCGTTTCCTTCTATGAAACACAGAGATTGTTAAGTTAAGTTGAATATTGTTAAATATAAAAATCATTACAAAACTCTGGATACTTGGAGGACGTGCACCCGTTCGATCATATATTTTACAATGCATCAAATGCACAAGATACCGGCAACAACAAGTTAAACAATTAATGGGACAATTACCAACTTCGAGGGTGACACCATCACGTACATTTTCTCATACAGGATTAGACTATGCTGGCCCTTTCATACTTAAAACATGGAAAGGGCGAGGAGCAAAACAATATAAGGCTTGGATCTCATTGTTTGTCTGCCAAGCAACCTCAGCGATTCATGTAGAAATCGTCACGGATTATTCAACTGATGCATTTATTGCGGCGTTTCGCAGATTCGTATCCCGACGAGGTATCCCCACGACACTGTGCAGCGATTGTGGGACAAATTTTAAGGGAGCAGACCAAGAGCTAAAAAACCTGTTTGATCAACAGTCAGCAGAGTTGAGACGATTATCCGCTATTATCGCCCAAGATGGTACAACGTGGAAATTTAATCCACCAGCTTCACCCCACTTCGGTGGAAAATGAGAGGCTGGTGTTAAATCAATGAAGTTTCATTTGAAACGTGTAGTAGGAAACAACATTCTAACATACGAAGAAATGAGCACCCTCACAACGCAAATCGAATGCATCTTAAATTCAAGACCCATCTGTCCGCTAACAGATGATCCAGACGACCTTGACGTGTTAACACCTGGCCATTTTCTGACTGGTCGTTCACTTCAAACTATTCCCGAACCACAACTTACTCACCTCCCCGTGAATCGACTATCCCAATGGCAACACCTGACTCAAATGGTCCAGAGCTTCTGGAACAAGTGGTCTAAAGAATATTTGCAAAGGCACCAAACGGTGTACAAATGGAAGCAAGCAACTCCGATTGTTCCAGGAACTATGGTATTGATCATGGATGAGCGGTATCCACCATCCAAATGGCCTCTTGGTCGTATAGTTCAGACTCATCCTGGTAGGGATAATATTGTCCGAGTCGTGACGATCAAGACAAGTTACACAACAATCACTAGACCAGTAACAAAAATCTGCATTCTTCCAGTTTTACCGGCTGAAACCAACAATTCGAACCTAAGCAGTTCGAAGGCGGGCGGAAATGTTCGAAAAGTATGAAAGAATAAAGGTTTATTTATGATCAGTACATTTTTAAGGAGAAATATTTTCTCGTTATCCTTAATTTTTCAAACGGGATTCCAATTATTGTGGGTGTACGAGAGTACGATTGCGTACGAGTGTAATAGACTCGCTGCGGAAGGGTTCGCTGCATATGTAAACATGTCACTAAATACCACTAAAGAAGTGGTATTTCTTTGAACATCGGAGGCCACCTGTGTCAACATATATGATGGTCACAATGTTCGAGACCTTTTGTTTATCGTTTCGTCAGCCGACCAAAATTAAGGATAACATCCTATCATAACCCAGTCCAAATCGTTGCAACACAACAAAAGAAGACGATTGGATTGGATTTCGGGGTTTTTCTGCGTTAATTGGTAGGACCTGCAGGTCAGTCGTTCTCAGACACTCTAAGTGGATCAATCGAGGTTTCAAACAATTCTTCTAAATTCTGCCGTTTTCAGCCAGTTTTTGCATAAATCGTGTGTTGACTAGTGGTTTTATTGTGCCAAGTATTAAGAATTTTCTCAGTGCGATTAAACAGTGATCAACCTTTTTGATAAACACGTGTGATCAGATATTGGTATTGATTGAAAGTACACCCTTTGCTGGTGTTGAGTGAAAGTGCACCCGTTGCTGGTGCTGAAAGAAAGTGCACCCTTTGCTGGTGTTGTGTAATTTCACCCCTTGCTGGTGATAATCGAAACTGCACCCTTTGCTGGTGGTTTGTGAATCCACCCGTTGCTGGTGGTTAGTGAATGTCTTGGTGTTGATACACCCACAGTTAGTGTTTTGGACATTGTAGCCGAATTTGCTCCGTCAAGTGAGTGGAGGACACGTCAGCACCAACATAACCAGCGGTCAATAGCGCCCAGAACGTGGCACGCACAAGGTTAGTGGTAGAAACTGGATTAGTTTTATAAACAGTGGCAATCTGCACAACCTCACTAATAACAGCGAAAACCACTGAAATAACAGTCACAATCTGCAAAGCCTCACTAATAACAGCGAAAACCAGTGAAATAACTGTGGCAATCTGCACAACCTCACTAATAACAGCGAAAACCACTGAAATAACAGTCACAATCTGCAAAGCCTCACTAATAACAGCGAAAACCAGTGAAATAACTGTGGCAATCTGCACAATCTCACTAATAACATTGAAAACCACTGAAATAACAGTCACAATCTGCAAAGCCTCACTAATAACAGCGAAAACCAGTGAAATAACTGTGGCAATCTGCACAACCTCACTAATAACAGCGAAAACCACTGAAATAACAGTCACAATCTGCAAAGCCTCACTTATAACAGCGAAAACCAGTGAAATAACTGTGGCAGTCTGCACAACCTCACTAATAACAGCAAAAACCACTGAAATAACAGTCACAATCTGCAAAGCCTCACTAATAACAGCGAAAACCAGTGAAATAACTGTGGCAATCTGCACAACCTCACTAATAACAGCGAAAACCACTGAAATAACAGTCAGAATCTGCAAAGCCCTCACTTATAACAGCGAAAACCAGTGAAATAACTGTGGCAATCTGCACAACCTCACTAATAACAGCGAAAACCACTGAAATAACAGTCACAATCTGCAAAGCCTCACTTATAACAGCGAAAACCAGTGAAATAACTGTGGCAATCTGCACAAACCTCACTAATAACAGCGAAAACCACTGAAATAACAGTCACAATCTGCAAAGCCTCACTAATAACAGCGAAAACCACTGAAATAACAGTCACAATCTGCAAAGCCTCACTAATAACAGCGAAAACCAGTGAAATAACTGTGGCAATCTGCACAATCTCACTAATAACAGCGAAAACCACTGAAATAACAGTCACAATCTGCAAAGCCTCACTAATAACAGCGAAAACCAGTGAAATAACTGTGGCAATCTGCACAACCTCACTAATAACAGCGAAAACCACTGAAATAACAGTCACAATCTGCAAAGCCTCACTTATAACAGCGAAAACCACTGAAATAACAGTCACAATCTGCAAAGCCTCACTAATAACAGCGAAAACCACTGAAATAACAGTCACAATCTGCAAAGCCTCACTAATAACAGCGAAAACCACTGAAATAACAGTCACAATCTGCAAAGCCTCACTAATAACAGCGAAAACCAGTGAAATAACTGTGGCAATCTGCACAACCTCACTAATAACAGCGAAAACCACTGAAATAACAGTCACAATCTGCAAAGCCTCACTAATAACAGCGAAAACCAGTGAAATAACTGTGGCAATCTGCACAACCTCACTAATAACAGCGAAAACCACTGAAATAACAGTCACAATCTGCAAAGCCTCACTAATAACAGCGAAAACCAGTGAAATAACTGTGGCAATCTGCACAACCTCACTAATAACAGCGAAAACCACTGAAATAACAGTCACAATCTGCAAAGCCTCACTTATAACAGCGAAAACCACTGAAATAACAGTCACAATCTGCAAAGCCTCACTAATAACAGCGAAAACCACTGAAATAACAGTCACAATCTGCAAAGCCTCACTAATAACAGCGAAAACCACTGAAATAACAGTCACAATCTGCAAAGCCTCACTTATAACAGCGAAAACCAGTGAAATAACTGTGGCAATCTGCACAACCTCACTAATAACAGCAAAAACCACTTGAAATAACAGTCACAATCTGCAAAGCCTCACTAATTACAGCGAAAACCAGTGAAATAACTGTGGCAATCTGCACAACCTCACTAATAACAGCGAAAACCACTGAAATAACAGTCACAATCTGCAAAGCCTCACTAATAACAGCGAAAACCAGTGAAATAACTGTGGCAATCTGCACAACCTCACTAATAACAGCGAAAACCACTGAAATAACAGTCACAATCTGCAAAGCCTCACTAATAACAGCGAAAACCAGTGAAATAACTGTGGCAATCTGCACAACCTCACTAATAACAGCGAAAACCACTGAAATAACAGTCACAATCTGCAAAGCCTCACTTATAACAGCGAAAACCAGTGAAATAACTGTGGCAATCTGCACAACCTCACTAATAACAGCGAAAACCACTGAAATAACAGTCACAATCTGCAAAGCCTCACTAATAACAGCGAAAACCAGTGAAATAACTGTGGCAATCTGCACAACCTCACTAATAACAGCGAAAACCACTGAAATAACAGTCACAATCTGCAAAGCCTCACTTATAACAGCGAAAACCAGTGAAATAACTGTGGCAATCTGCACAACCTCACTAATAACAGCGAAAACCACTGAAATAACAGTCACAATCTGCAAAGCCTCACTAATAACAGCGAAAACCAGTGAAATAACTGTGGCAATCTGCACAACCTCACTAATAACAGCGAAAACCACTGAAATAACAGTCACAATCTGCAAAGCCTCACTAATAACAGCGAAAACCAGTGAAATAACTGTGGCAATCTGCACAACCTCACTAATAACAGCGAAAACCACTGAAATAACAGTCACAATCTGCAAAGCCTCACTAATAACAGCGAAAACCAGTGAAATAACTGTGGCAATCTGCACAACCTCACTAATAACAGCGAAAACCACTGAAATAACAGTCACAATCTGCAAAGCCTCACTTATAACAGCGAAAACCAGTGAAATAACTGTGGCAATCTGCACAACCTCACTAATAACAGCGAAAACCACTGAAATAACATTCACAATCTGCAAAGCCTCACTAATAACAGCGAAACCCAGTGAAATAACTGTGGCAATCTGCACAACCTCACTAATAACAGCGAAAACCACTGAAATAACAGTCACAATCTGCAAAGCCTCACTAATAACAGCGAAAACCAGTGAAATAACTGTGGCAATCTGCACAACCTCACTAATAACAGCGAAAACCACTGAAATAACAGTCACAATCTGCAAAGCCTCACTAATAACAGCGAAAACCAGTGAAATAACTGTGGCAATCTGCACAACCTCACTAATAACAGCGAAAACCACTGAAATAACAGTCACAATCTGCAAAGCCTCACTTATAACAGCGAAAACCAGTGAAATAACTGTGGCAATCTGCACAACCTCACTAATAACAGCGAAAACCACTGAAATAACAGTCACAATCTGCAAAGCCTCACTAATAACAGCGAAAACCAGTGAAATAACTGTGGCAATCTGCACAACCTCACTAATAACAGCGAAAACCACTGAAATAACAGTCACAATCTGCAAAGCCTCACTTATAACAGCGAAAACCAGTGAAATAACTGTGGCAATCTGCACAACCTCACTAATAACAGCGAAAACCACTGAAATAACAGTCACAATCTGCAAAGCCTCACTAATAACAGCGAAAACCAGTGAAATAACTGCGGCAATCTGCACAACCTCACTAATAACAGCGAAAACCACTGAAATAACAGTCACAATCTGCAAAGCCTCACTAATAACAGCGAAAACCAGTGAAATAACTGTGGCAATCTGCACAACCTCACTAATAACAGCGAAAACCACTGAAATAACAGTCACAATCTGCAAAGCCTCACTTATAACAGCGAAAACCAGTGAAATAACTGTGGCAATCTGCACAACCTCACTAATAACAGCGAAAACCACTGAAATAACAGTCACAATCTGCAAAGCCTCACTAATAACAGCGAAAACCAGTGAAATAACTGTGGCAATCTGCACAACCTCACTAATAACAGCGAAAACCACTGAAATAACCGTCACAATCTGCAAAGCCTCACTAATAACAGCGAAAACCAGTGAAATAACTGTGGCAATCTGCACAACCTCACTAATAACAGCGAAAACCACTGAAATAACAGTCACAATCTGCAAAGCCTCACTAATAACAGCGAAAACCAGTGAAATAACTGTGGCAATCTGCACAACCTCACTAATAACAGCGAAAACCATTGAAATAACAGTCACAATCTGCAAAGCCTCACTTATAACAGCGAAAACCAGTGAACTAACTGTGGCAATCTGCACAACCTCACTAATAACAGCGAAAACCACTGAAATAACAGTCACAATCTGCAAAGCCTCACTAATAACAGCGAAAACCAGTGAAATAACTGTGGCAATCTGCACAACCTCACTAATAACAGCGAAAACCACTGAAATAACAGTCACAATCTGCAAAGCCTCACTTATAACAGCGAAAACAACTGAAATAACAGTCACAATCTGCAAAGCCTCACTTATAACAGCGAAAACCAGTGAAATAACTGTGGCAATCTGCACAACCTCACTAATAACAGCGAAAACCACTGAAATAACAGTCACAATCTGCAAAGCCTCACTAATAACAGCGAAAACCAGTGAAATAACTGTGGCAATCTGCACAACCTCACTAATAACAGCGAAAACCACTGAAATAACAGTCACAATCTGCAAAGCCTCACTAATAACAGCGAAAACCAGTGAAATAACTGTGGCAATCTGCACAACCTCACTAATAACAGCGAAAACCACTGAAATAACAGTCACAATCTGCGAAGCCTCACTTATAACAGCGAAAACCAGTGAAATAACTGTGGCAATCTGCACAACCTCACTAATAACAGCGAAAACCACTGAAATAACAGTCACAATCTGCAAAGCCTCACTAATAACAGCGAAAACCACTGAAATAACAGTCACAATCTGCAAAGCCTCACTAATAACAGCGAAAACCAGTGAAATAACTGTGGCAATCTGCACAACCTCACTAATAACAGCGAAAACCACTGAAATAACAGTCACAATCTGCAAAGCCCCACTTATAACAGCGAAAACCGGTGAAATAACTGTGGCAATCTGCACAACCTCACTAATAACAGCGAAAACCACTGAAATAACAGTCACAATTTGCAAAGCCTCACTAATAACAGCGAAAACCAGTGAAATAACTGTGGCAATCTGCACAACCTCACTAATAACAGCGAAAACCACTGAAATAACAGTCACAATCTGCAAAGCCTCACTAATAACAGCGAAAACCAGTGAAATAACTGTGGCAATCTGCACAACCTCACTAATAACAGCGAAAACCACTGAAATAACAGTCACAATCTGCAAAGCCTCACTAATAACAGCGAAAACCAGTGAAATAACTGTGGCAATCTGCACAACCTCACTAATAACAGCGAAAACCACTGAAATAACAGTCACAATCTGCAAAGCCTCACTTATAACAGCGAAAACCACTGAAATAACAGTCACAATCTGCAAAGCCTCACTAATAACAGCGAAAACCAGTGATATAACTGTGGCAATCTGCACAACCTCACTAATAACAGCGAAAACCACTGAAATAACAGTCACAATCTGCAAAGCCTCACTAATAACAGCGAAAACCAGTGAAATAACTGTGGCAATCTGCACAACCTCACTAATAACAGCGAAAACCACTGAAATAACAGTCACAATCTGCAAAGCTTCACTAATAACAGCGAAAACCAGTGAAATAACTGTGGCAATCTGCACAATCTCACTAATAACAGCGAAAACCACTGAAATAACAGTCACAATCTGCAAAGCCTCACTTATAACAGCGAAAACCAGTAAAATAACTGTGGCAATCTGCACAACCTCACTAATAACAGCGAAAACCACTGAAATAACAGTCACAATCTGCAAAGCCTCACTAATAACAGCGAAAACCAGTGAAATAACTGTGGCAATCTGCACAACCTCACTAATAACAGCGAAAACCACTGAAATAACAGTCACAATCTGCAAAGCCTCACTAATAACAGCGAAAACCAGTGAAATAACTGTGGCAATCTGCACAACCTCACTAATAACAGCGAAAACCACTGAAATAACAGTCACAATCTGCAAAGCCTCACTTATAACAGCGAAAACCACTGAAATAACAGTCACAATCTGCAAAGCCTCACTTATAACAGCGAAAACCAGTGAAATAACTGTGGCAATCTGCACAACCTCACTAATAACAGCGAAAACCACTGAAATAACAGTCACAATCTGCAAAGCCTCACTAATAACAGCGAAAACCAGTGAAATAACTGTGGCAATCTGCACAACCTCACTTATAACAGCGAAAACCACTGAAATAACAGTCACAATCTGCAAAGCCTCACTTATAACAGCGAAAACCACTGAAATAACAGTCACAATCTGCAAAGCCTCACTAATAACAGCGAAAACCAGTGAAATAACTGTGGCAATCTGCACAATCTCACTAATAACAGCGAAAACCACTGAAATAACAGTCACAATCTGCAAAGCCTCACTTATAACAGCGAAAACCAGTGAAATAACTGTGGCAATCTGCACAACCTCACTAATAACAGCGAAAACCACTGAAATAACAGTCACAATCTGCAAAGCCTCACCAATAACAGCGAAAACCACTGAAATAACTGTGGCAATCTGCACAATCTCACTAATAACAGCGAAAACCAGTGAAATAACAGTCACAATCTGCAAAGCCTCACTTATAGCAGCAAAAACCACTGAAATAACAGTCACAATCTGCAAAGCCTCACTTATAACAGCGAAAACCACTGAAATAACAGTCACAATCTGCAAAGCCTCACTAATAACAGCGAAAACCAGTGAAATAACTGTGGCAATCTGCACAACCTCACTAATAACAGCGAAAACCACTGAAATAACAGTCACAATCTGCAAAGCCTCACTAATAACAGCGAAAACCAGTGAAATAACTGTGGCAATCTGCACAACCTCACTAATAACAGCGAAAACCACTGAAATAACAGTCACAATCTGCAAAGCCTCACTAATAACAGCGAAAACCAGTGAAATAACTGTGGCAATCTGCACAACCTGACTAATAACAGCGAAAACCACTGAAATAACAGTCACAATCTGCAAAGCCTCACTAATAACAGCGAAAACCAGTGAAATAACTGTGGCAATCTGCACAACCTCACTAATAACAGCGAAAACCACTGAAATAACAGTCACAATCTGCAAAGCCTCACTTATAACAGCGAAAACCAGTGAAATAACTGTGGCAATCTGCACAACCTCACTAATAACAGCGAAAACCACTGAAATAACAGTCACAATCTGCAAAGCCTCACTAATAACAGCGAAAACCAGTGAAATAACTGTGGCAATCTGCACAACCTCTCTAATAACAGCGAAAACCACTGAAATAACAGTCACAATCTGCAAAGCCTCACTTATAACAGCGAAAACCAGTGAAATAACTGTGGCAATCTGCACAACCTCACTAATAACAGCGAAAACCACTGAAATAACAGTCACAATCTGCAAAGCCTCACTAATAACAGCGAAAACCACTGAAATAACAGTCACAATCTGCAAAGCCTCACTAATAACAGCGAAAACCAGTGAAATAACTGTGGCAATCTGCACAACCTCACTAATAACAGCGAAAACCACTGAAATAACAGTCACAATCTGCAAAGCCTCACTAATAACAGCGAAAACCAGTGAAATAACTGTGGCAATCTGCACAACCTCACTAATAACAGCGAAAACCACTGAAATAACAGTCACAATCTGCAAAGCCTCACTAATAACAGCGAAAACCAGTGAAATAACTGTGGCAATCTGCACAACCTCACTAATAACAGCGAAAACCACTGAAATAACAGTCACAATCTGCAAAGCCTCACTAATAACAGCGAAAACCAGTGAAATAACTGTGGCAATCTGCACAACCTCACTAATAACAGCGAAAACCACTGAAATAACAGTCACAATCTGCAAAGCCTCACTAATAACAGCGAAAACCAGTGAAATAACTGTGGCAATCTGCACAACCTCACTAATAACAGCGAAAACCACTGAAATAACAGTCACAATCTGCAAAGCCTCACTTATAACAGCGAAAACCACTGAAATAACAGTCACAATCTGCAAAGCCTCACTAATAACGGCGAAAACCAGTGAAATAACTGTGGCAATCTGCACAACCTCACTAATAACAGCGAAAACCACTGAAATAACAGTCACAATCTGCAAAGCCTCACTAATAACAGCGAAAACCAGTGAAATAACTGTGGCAATCTGCACAACCTCACTAATAACAGCGAAAACCACTGAAATAACAGTCACAATCTGCAAAGCCTCACTAATAACAGCGAAAACCAGTGAAATAACTGTGGCAATCTGCACAACCTCACTAATAACAGCGAAAACCACTGAAATAACAGTCACAATCTGCAAAGCCTCACTAATAACAGCGAAAACCACTGAAATAACAGTCACAATCTGCAAAGCCTCACTTATAACAGCGAAAACCAGTAAAATAACTGTGGCAATCTGCACAACCTCACTAATAACAGCGAAAACCACTGAAATAACAGTCACAATCTGCAAAGCCTCACTAATAACAGCGAAAACCAGAGAAATAACTGTGGCAATCTGCACAACCTCACTAATAACAGCGAAAACCACTGAAATAACAGTCACAATCTGCAAAGCCTCACTAATAACAGCGAAAACCAGTGAAATAACTGTGGCAATCTGCACAACCTCACTAATAACAGCGAAAACCACTGAAATAACAGTCACAATCTGCAAAGCCTCACTTATAACAGCGAAAACCACTGAAATAACAGTCACAATCTGCAAAGCCTCACTTATAACAGCGAAAACCAGTGAAATAACTGTGGCAATCTGCACAACCTCACTAATAACAGCGAAAACCACTGAAATAACAGTCACAATCTGCAAAGCCTCACTAATAACAGCGAAAACCAGTGAAATAACTGTGGCAATCTGCACAACCTCACTAATAACAGCGAAAACCACTGAAATAACAGTCACAATCTGCAAAGCCTCACTTATAACAGCGAAAACCACTGAAATAACAGTCACAATCTGCAAAGCCTCACTAATAACAGCGAAAACCAGTGAAATAACTGTGGCAATCTGCACAATCTCATTAATAACAGCGAAAACCACTGAAATAACAGTCACAATCTGCAAAGCCTCACTTATAACAGCGAAAACCAGTGAAATAACTGTGGCAATCTGCACAACCTCACTAATAACAGCGAAAACCACTGAAATAACAGTCACAATCTGCAAAGCCTCACTAATAACAGCGAAAACCACTGAAATAACTGTGGCAATCTGCACAATCTCACTAATAACAGCGAAAACCAGTGAAATAACAGTCACAATCTGCAAAGCCTCACTTATAACAGCGAAAACCACTGAAATAACAGTCACAATCTGCAAAGCCTCACTTATAACAGCGAAAACCACTGAAATAACAGTCACAATCTGCAAAGCCTCACTAATAACAGCGAAAACCAGTGAAATAACTGTGGCAATCTGCACAACCTCACTAATAACAGCGAAAACCACTGAAATAACAGTCACAATCTGCAAAGCCTCACTAATAACAGCGAAAACCAGTGAAATAACTATGGCAATCTGCACAACCTCACTAATAACAGCGAAAACCACTGAAATAACAGTCACAATCTGCAAAGCCTCACTAATAACAGCGAAAACCAGTGAAATAACTGTGGCAATCTGCACAACCTCACTAATAACAGCGAAAACCACTGAAATAACAGTCACAATCTGCAAAGCCTCACTAATAACAGCGAAAACCAGTGAAATAACTGTGGCAATCTGCACAACCTCACTAATAACAGCGAAAACCACTGAAATAACAGTCACAATCTGCAAAGCCTCACTTATAACAGCGAAAACCAGTGAAATAACTGTGGCAATCTGCACAACCTCACTAATAACAGCGAAAACCACTGAAATAACAGTCACAATCTGCAAAGCCTCACTAATAACAGCGAAAACCAGTGAAATAACTGTGGCAATCTGCACAACCTCACTAATAACAGCGAAAACCACTGAAATAACAGTCACAATCTGCAAAGCCTCACTTATAACAGCGAAAACCAGTGGAATAACTGTGGCAATCTGCACAACCTCACTAATAACAGCGAAAACCACTGAAATAACAGTCACAATCTGCAAAGCCTCACTTATAACAGCGAAAACCACTGAAATAACTGTGGCAATCTGCACAACCTCACTAATAACAGCGAAAACCACTGAAATAACAGTCACAATCTGCAAAGCCTCACTAATAACAGCGAAAACCAGTGAAATAACTGTGGCAATCTGCACAACCTCACTAATAACAGCGAAAACCACTGAAATAACAGTCACAATCTGCAAAGCCTCACTTATAACAGCGAAAACCACTGAAATAACAGTCACAATCTGCAAAGCCTCACTAATAACAGCGAAAACCAGTGAAATTACTGTGGCAATCTGCACAACCTCACTAATAACAGCGAAAACCACTGAAATAACAGTCACAATCTGCAAAGCCTCACTAATAACAGCGAAAACCAGTGAAATAACTGTGGCAATCTGCACAACCTCACTAATAACAGCGAAAACCACTGAAATAACAGTCACAATCTGCAAAGCCTCACTTATAACAGCGAAAACCACTGAAATAACAGTCACAATCTGCAAAGCCTCACTAATAACAGCGAAAACCAGTGAAATAACTGTGGCAATCTGCACAACCTCACTAATAACAGCGAAAACCGCTGAAATAACAGTCACAATCTGCAAAGCCTCACTAATAACAGCGAAAACCAGTGAAATAACTGTGGCAATCTGCACAATCTCACTAATAACAGCGAAAACCACTGAAATAACAGTCACAATCTGCAAAGCCTCACTAATAACAGCGAAAACCAGTGAAATAACTGTGGCAATCTGCACAATCTCACTAATAACAGCGAAAACCACTGAAATAACAGTCACAATCTGCAAAGCCTCACTTATAACAGCGAAAACCAGTGAAATAACTGTGGCAATCTGCACAACCTCACTAATAACAGCGAAAACCACTGAAATAACAGTCACAATCTGCAAAGCCTCACTTATAACAGCGAAAACCACTGAAATAACAGTCACAATCTGCAAAGCCTCACTAATAACAGCGAAAACCAGTGAAATTACTGTGGCAATCTGCACAACCTCACTAATAACAGCGAAAACCACTGAAATAACAGTCACAATCTGCAAAGCCTCACTAATAACAGCGAAAACCAGTGAAATAACTGTGGCAATCTGCACAACCTCACTAATAACAGCGAAAACCACTGAAATAACAGTCACAATCTGCAAAGCCTCACTAATAAAAGCGAAAACCAGTGAAATAACTGTGGCAATCTGCACAATCTCACTAATAACAGCGAAAACCACTGAAATAACAGTCACAATCTGCAAAGCCTCACTTATAACAGCGAAAACCAGTGAAATAACTGTGGCAATCTGCACAACCTCACTAATAACAGCGAAAACCACTGAAATAACAGTCACAATCTGCAAAGCCTCACTTATAACAGCGAAAACCACTGAAATAACAGTCACAATCTGCAAAGCCTCACTAATAACAGCGAAAACCAGTGAAATAACTGTGGCAATCTGCACAACCTCACTAATAACAGCGAAAACCACTGAAATAACAGTCACAATCTGCAAAGCCTCACTAATAACAGCGAAAACCAGTGAAATAACTGTGGCAATCTGCACAACCTCACTAATAACAGCGAAAACCACTGAAATAACAGTCACAATCTGCAAAGCCTCACTAATAACAGCGAAAACCAGTGAAATAACTGTGGCAATCTGCACAACCTCACTAATAACAGCGAAAACCACTGAAATAACAGTCACAATCTGCAAAGCCTCACTAATAACAGCGAAAACCAGTGAAATAACTGTGGCAATCTGCACAACCTCACTAATAACAGCGAAAACCACTGAAATAACAGTCACAATCTGCAAAGCCTCACTAATAACAGCGAAAACCAGTGAAATAACTGTGGCAATCTGCACAATCTCACTAATAACAGCGAAAACCACTGAAATAACAGTCACAATCTGCAAAGCCTCACTTATAACAGCGAAAACCACTGAAATAACAGTCACAATCTGCAAAGCCTCACTAATAACAGCGAAAACCAGTGAAATAACTGTGGCAATCTGCACAACCTCACTAATAACAGCGAAAACCACTGAAATAACAGTCACAATCTGCAAAGCCTCACTAATAACAGCGAAAACCAGTGAAATAACTGTGGCAATCTGCACAATCTCACTAATAACAGCGAAAACCACTGAAATAACAGTCACAATCTGCAAAGCCTCACTTATAACAGCGAAAACCACTGAAATAACAGTTACAATCTGCAAAGCCTCACTAATAACAGCGAAAACCAGTGAAATAACTGTGGCAATCTGCACAACCTCACTAATAACAGCGAAAACCACTGAAATAACAGTCACAATCTGCAAAGCTTCACTAATAACAGCGAAAACCAGTGAAATAACTGTGGCAATCTGCACAACCTCACTAATAACAGCGAAAACCACTGAAATAACAGTCACAATCTGCAAAGCCTCACTTATAACAGCGAAAACCAGTGAAATAACTGTGGCAATCTGCACAACCTCACTAATAACAGCGAAAACCACTGAAATAACAGTCACAATCTGCAAAGCCTCACTTATAACAGCGAAAACCAGTGAAATAACTGTGGCAATCTGCAAAGCCTCACTAATAACAGCGAAAACCAGTGAAATAACTGTGGCAATCTGCACAACCTCACTAATAACAGCGAAAACCACTGAAATAACAGTCACAATCTGCAAAGCCTCACTTATAACAGCGAAAACCACTGAAATAACAGTCACAATCTGCAAAGCCTCACTTATAACAGCGAAAACCAGTGAAATAACTGTGGCAATCTGCACAACCTCACTAATAACAGCGAAAACCACTGAAATAACAGTCACAATCTGCAAAGCCTCACTTATAACAGCGAAAACCACTGAAATAACAGTCACAATCTGCAAAGCCTCACTAATAACAGCGAAAACCAGTGAAATGACTGTGGCAATCTGCACAACCTCACTAATAACAGCGAAAACCACTGAAATAACAGTCACAATCTGCAAAGCCTCACTAATAACAGCGAAAACCAGTGAAATAACTGTGGCAATCTGCACAACCTCACTAATAACAGCGAAAACCACTGAAATAACAGTCACAATCTGCAAAGCCTCACTAATAACAGCGAAAACCAGTGAAATAACTGTGGCAATCTGCACAACCTCACTAATAACAGCGAAAACCACTGAAATAACAGTCACAATCTGCAAAGCCTCACTAATAACAGCGAAAACCAGTGAAATAACTGTGGCAATCTGCACAACCTCACTAATAACAGCGAAAACCACTGAAATAACAGTCACAATCTGCAAAGCCTCACTAATAACAGCGAAAACCAGTGAAATAACTGTGGCAATCTGCACAATCTCACTAATAACAGCGAAAACCACTGAAATAACAGTCACAATCTGCAAAGCCTCACTTATAACAGCGAAAACCACTGAAATAACAGTCACAATCTGCAAAGCCTCACTAATAACAGCGAAAACCAGTGAAATAACTGTGGCAATCTGCACAATCTCACTAATAACAGCGAAAACCACTGAAATAACAGTCACAATCTGCAAAGCCTCACTTATAACAGCGAAAACCAGTGAAATAACTGTGGCAATCTGCACAACCTCACTAATAACAGCGAAAACCACTGAAATAACAGTCACAATCTGCAAAGCCTCACTAATAACAGCGAAAACCAGTGAAATAACTGTGGCAATCTGCACAACCTCACTAATAACAGCGAAAACCACTGAAATAACAGTCACAATCTGCAAAGCCTCACTAATAACAGCGAAAACCAGTGAAATAACTGTGGCAATCTGCACAACCTCACTAATAACAGCGAAAACCACTGAAATAACAGTCACAATCTGCAAAGCCTCACTAATAACAGCGAAAACCAGTGAAATAACTGTGGCAATCTGCACAACCTCACTAATAACAGCGAAAACCACTGAAATAACAGTCACAATCTGCAAAGCCTCACTAATAACAGCGAAAACCAGTGAAATAACTGAGGAAATCTGCACAACCTCACTAATAACAGCGAAAACCACTGAAATAACAGTCACAATCTGCAAAGCCTCACTTATAACAGCGAAAACCAGTGAAATAACGGTGGCAATCTGCACAACCTCACTAATAACAGCGAAAACCACTGAAATAACAGTCACAATCTGCAAAGCCTCACTTATAACAGCGAAAACCAGTGAAATAACTGTGGCAATCTGCACAACCTCACTAATAACAGCGAAAACCACTGAAATAACAGTCACAATCTGCAAAGCCTCACTTATAACAGCGAAAACCAGTGAAATAACTGTGGCAATCTGCACAACCTCACTAATAACAGCGAAAACCACTGAAATAACAGTCACAATCTGCAAAGCCTCACTTAACAGCGAAAACCACTGAAATAACAGTCACAATCTGCAAAGCCTCACTAATAACAGCGAAAACCAGTGAAATAACTGTGGCAATCTGCACAATCTCTCTAATAACAGCGAAAACCACTGAAATAACAGTCACAATCTGCAAAGCCTCACTAATAACAGCGAAAACCAGTGAAATAACTGTGGCAATCTGCACAACCTCACTAATAACAGCGAAAACCACTGAAATAACAGTCACAATCTGCAAAGCCTCACTAATAACAGCGAAAACCAGTGAAATAACTGTGGCAATCTGCACAACCTCACTAATAACAGCGAAAACCACTGAAATAACAGTCACAATCTGCAAAGCCTCACTAATAACAGCGAAAACCAGTGAAATAACTGTGGCAATCTGCACAATCTCACTAATAACAGCGAAAACCACTGAAATAACAGTCACAATCTGCAAAGCCTCACTTATAACAGCGAAAACCAGTGAAATAACTGTGGCAATCTGCACAACCTCACTAATAACAGCGAAAACCACTGAAATAACAGTCACAATCTGCAAAGCCTCACTAATAACAGCGAAAACCAGTGAAATAACTGTGGCAATCTGCACAACCTCACTAATAACAGCTAAAACCACTGAAATAACAGTCACAATCTGCAAAGCCTCACTAATAACAGCGAAAACCAGTGAAATAACTGTGGCAATCTGCACAACCAGTGAAATAACTGTGGCAATCTGCACAACCTCACTAATAACAGCGAAAACCACTGAAATAACAGTCACAATCTGCAAAGCCTCACTAATAACAGCGAAAACCAGTGAAATAACTGTGGCAATCTGCACAACCTCACTAATAACAGCGAAAACCACTGAAATAACAGTCACAATCTGCAAAGCCTCACCAATAACAGCGAAACCAGTGAAATAACTGTGGCAATCCGCACAACCTCACTAATAACAGCGAAAACCACTGAAATAACAGTCACAATCTGCAAAGCCTCACTAATAACAGCGAAAACCAGTGAAATAACTGTGGCAATCTGCACAACCTCACTAATAACAGCGAAAACCACTGAAATAACAGTCACAATCTGCAAAACCTCACTAATAACAGCGAAAACCAGTGAAATAACTGTGGCAATCTGCACAACCTCACTAATAACAGCGAAAACCACTGAAATAACAGTCACAATCTGCAAAGCCTCACTAATAACAGCGAAAACCAGTGAAATAACTGTGGCAATCTGCACAACCTCACTAATAACAGCGAAAACACTGAAATAACAGTCACAATCTGCAAAGCCTCACACTGAAATAACAGTCACAATCTGCAAAGCCTCACTAATAACAGCGAAAACCAGTGAAATAACTGTGGCAATCTGCACAACCTCACTAATAACAGCGAAAACCACTGAAATAACAGTCACAATCTGCAAAGCCTCACTTATAACAGCGAAAACCAGTGAAATAACTGTGGCAATCTGCACAACCTCACTAATAACAGCGAAAACCACTGAAATAACAGTCACAATCTGCAAAGCCTCACTAATAACAGCGAAAACCAGTGAAATAACTGTGGCAATCTGCACAACCTCACTAATAACAGCGAAAACCACTGAAATAACAGTCACAATCTGCAAAGCCTCACTAATAACAGCGAAAACCAGTGAAATAACTGTGGCAATCTGCACAACCTCACTAATAACAGCGAAAACCACTGAAATAACAGTCACAATCTGCAAAGCCTCACTAATAACAGCGAAAACCAGTGAAATAACTGTGGCAATCTGCACAACCTCACTAATAACAGCGAAAACCACTGAAATAACAGTCACAATCTGCAAAGCCTCACTTATAACAGCGAAAACCAGTGAAATAACTGTGGCAATCTGCACAACCTCACTAATAACAGCGAAAACCACTGAAATAACAGTCACAATCTGCAAAGCCTCACTAATAACAGCGAAAACCAGTGAAATAACTGTGGCAATCTGCACAACCTCACTAATAACAGCGAAAACCACTGAAATAACAGTCACAATCTGCAAAGCCTCACTAATAACAGCGAAAACCAGTGAAATAACTGTGGCAATCTGCACAACCTCACTAATAACAGCGAAAACCACTGAAATAACAGTCACAATCTGCAAAGCCTCACTAATAACAGCGAAAACCAGTGAAATAACTGTGGCAATCTGCACAACCTCACTAATAACAGCGAAAACCACTGAAATAACAGTCACAATCTGCAAAGCCTCACTAATAACAGCGAAAACCAGTGAAATAACTGTGGCAATCTGCACAACCTCACTAATAACAGCGAAAACCACTGAAATAACAGTCACAATCTGCAAAGCCTCACTAATAACAGCGAAAACCAGTGAAATAACTGTGGCAATCTGCACAACCTCACTAATAACAGCGAAAACCACTGAAATAACAGTCACAATCTGCAAAGCCTCACTAATAACAGCAAAAACCAGTGAAATAACTGTGGCAATCTGCACAACCTCACTAATAACAGCGAAAACCACTGAAATAACAGTCACAATCTGCAAAGCCTCACTAATAACAGCGAAAACCAGTGAAATAACTGTGGCAATCTGCACAACCTCACTAATAACAGCGAAAACCACTGAAATAACAGTCACAATCTGCAAAGCCTCACTAATAACAGCGAAAACCAGTGAAATAACTGTGGCAATCTGCACAATCTCACTAATAACAGCGAAAACCACTGAAATAACAGTCACAATCTGCAAAGCCTCACTTATAACAGCGAAAACCAGTGAAATAACTGTGGCAATCTGCACAACCTCACTAATAACAGCGAAAACCACTGAAATAACAGTCACAATCTGCAAAGCCTCACTAATAACAGCGAAAACCAGTGAAATAACTGTGGCAATCTGCACAACCTCACTAATAACAGCTAAAACCACTGAAATAACAGTCACAATCTGCAAAGCCTCACTAATAACAGCGAAAACCAGTGAAATAACTGTGGCAATCTGCACAACCAGTGAAATAACTGTGGCAATCTGCACAACCTCACTAATAACAGCGAAAACCACTGAAATAACAGTCACAATCTGCAAAGCCTCACTAATAACAGCGAAAACCAGTGAAATAACTGTGGCAATCTGCACAACCTCACTAATAACAGCGAAAACCACTGAAATAACAGTCACAATCTGCAAAGCCTCACTAATAACAGCGAAAACCAGTGAAATAACTGTGGCAATCCGCACAACCTCACTAATAACAGCGAAAACCACTGAAATAACAGTCACAATCTGCAAAGCCTCACTAATAACAGCGAAAACCAGTGAAATAACTGTGGCAATCTGCACAACCTCACTAATAACAGCGAAAACCACTGAAATAACAGTCACAATCTGCAAAGCCTCACTAATAACAGCGAAAACCAGTGAAATAACTGTGGCAATCTGCACAACCTCACTAATAACAGCGAAAACCACTGAAATAACAGTCACAATCTGCAAAGCCTCACTAATAACAGCGAAAACCAGTGAAATAACTGTGGCAATCTGCACAACCTCACTAATAACAGCGAAAACCACTGAAATAACAGTCACAATCTGCAAAGCCTCACTAATAACAGCGAAAACCAGTGAAATAACTGTGGCAATCTGCACAACCTCACTAATAACAGCGAAAACCACTGAAATAACAGTCACAATCTGCAAAGCCTCACTTATAACAGCGAAAACCAGTGAAATAACTGTGGCAATCTGCACAACCTCACTAATAACAGCGAAAACCACTGAAATAACAGTCACAATCTGCAAAGCCTCACTAATAACAGCGAAAACCAGTGAAATAACTGTGGCAATCTGCACAACCTCACTAATAACAGCGAAAACCACTGAAATAACAGTCACAATCTGCAAAGCCTCACTAATAACAGCGAAAACCAGTGAAATAACTGTGGCAATCTGCACAACCTCACTAATAACAGCGAAAACCACTGAAATAACAGTCACAATCTGCAAAGCCTCACTAATAACAGCGAAAACCAGTGAAATAACTGTGGCAATCTGCACAACCTCACTAATAACAGCGAAAACCACTGAAATAACAGTCACAATCTGCAAAGCCTCACTAATAACAGCGAAAACCAGTGAAATAACTGTGGCAATCTGCACAACCTCACTAATAACAGCGAAAACCACTGAAATAACAGTCACAATCTGCAAAGCCTCATTAATAACAGCGAAAACCAGTGAAATAACTGTGGCAATCTGCACAACCTCACTAATAACAGCGAAAACCACTGAAATAACAGTCACAATCTGCAAAGCCTCACTTATAACAGCGAAAACCAGTGAAATAACTGTGGCAATCTGCACAACCTCACTAATAACAGCGAAAACCACTGAAATAACAGTCACAATCTGCAAAGCCTCACTAATAACAGCGAAAACCAGTGAAATAACTGTGGCAATCTGCACAACCTCACTAATAACAGCGAAAACCACTGAAATAACAGTCACAATCTGCAAAGCCTCACTAATAACAGCGAAAACCAGTGAAATAACTGTGGCAATCTGCACAACCTCACTAATAACAGCGAAAACCACTGAAATAACAGTCACAATCTGCAAAGCCTCACTAATAACAGCGAAAACCACTGAAATAACTGTGGCAATCTGCACAATCTCACTAATAACAGCGAAAACCACTGAAATAACAGTCACAATCTGCAAAGCCTCACTTATAACAGCGAAAACCAGTGAAATAACTGTGGCAATCTGCACAACCTCACTAATAACAGCGAAAACCACTGAAATAACAGTCACAATCTGCAAAGCCTCACTAATAACAGCGAAAACCAGTGAAATAACTGTGGCAATCTGCACAATCTCACTAATAACAGCGAAAACCACTGAAATAACAGTCACAATCTGCAAAGCCTCACTTATAACAGCGAAAACCAGTGAAATAACTGTGGCAATCTGCACAACCTCACTAATAACAGCGAAAACCACTGAAATAACAGTCACAATCTGCAAAGCCTCACTAATAACAGCGAAAACCACTGAAATAACAGTCACAATCTGCAAAGCCTCACTAATAACAGCGAAAACCAGTGAAATAACTGTGGCAATCTGCACAACCTCACTAATAACAGCGAAAACCACTGAAATAACAGTCACAATCTGCAAAGCCTCACTAATAACAGCGAAAACCAGTGAAATAACTGTGGCAATCTGCACAACCTCACTAATAACAGCGAAAACCACTGAAATAACAGTCACAATCTGCAAAGCCTCACTAATAACAGCGAAAACCAGTGAAATAACTGTGGCAATCTGCACAACCTCACTATTAACAGCGAAAACCACTGAAATAACAGTCACAATCTGCAAAGCCTCACTAATAACAGCGAAAACCAGTGAAATAACTGTGGCAATCTGCACAACCTCACTAATAACAGCGAAAACCACTGAAATAACAGTCACAATCTGCAAAGCCTCACTAATAACAGCGAAAACCAGTGAAATAACTGTGGCAATCTGCACAACCTCACTAATAACAGCGAAAACCACTGAAATAACAGTCACAATCTGCAAAGCCTCACTAATAACAGCGAAAACCAGTGAAATAACTGTGGCAATCTGCACAACCTCACTAATAACAGCGAAAACCACTGAAATAACAGTCACAATCTGCAAAGCCTCACTAATAACAGCGAAAACCAGTGAAATAACTGTGGCAATCTGCACAACCTCACTAATAACAGCGAAAACCACTGAAATAACAGTCACAATCTGCAAAGCCTCACTAATAACAGCGAAAACCAGTGAAATAACTGTGGCAATCTGCACAACCTCACTAATAACAGCGAAAACCACTGAAATAACAGTCACAATCTGCAAAGCCTCACTAATAACAGCGAAAACCAGTGAAATAACTGTGGCAATCTGCACAACCTCACTAATAACAGCGAAAACCACTGAAATAACAGTCACAATCTGCAAAGCCTCACTAATAACAGCGAAAACCAGTGAAATAACTGTGGCAATCTGCACAACCTCACTAATAACAGCGAAAACCACTGAAATAACAGTCACAATCTGCAAAGCCTCACTAATAACAGCGAAAACCAGTGAAATAACTGTGGCAATCTGCACAACCTCACTAATAACAGCGAAAACCACTGAAATAACAGTCACAATCTGCAAAGCCTCACTAATAACAGCGAAAACCAGTGAAATAACTGTGGCAATCTGCACAACCTCACTAATAACAAACCACTGAAATAACAGTCACAATCTGCAAAGCCTCACTAATAACAGCGAAAACCACTGAAATAACTGTGCAATCTGCACAACCTCACTAATAACAGCGAAAACCACTGAAATAACAGTCCACAATCTGCAAAGCCTCACTAATAACAGCGAAAACCTGTGAAATAACTGTGGCAATCTGCACAACCTCACTAATAACAGCGAAAACCACTGAAATAACAGTCACAATCTGCAAAGCCTCACTAATAACAGCGAAAACCACTGAAATAACTGTGGCAATCTGCACAACCTCACAAATAACAGCGAAAACCACTGAAATAACAGTCACAATCTGCAAAGCCTCACTAATAACAGCGAAAACCAGTGAAATAACTGTGGCAATCTGCACAACCTCACTAATAACAGCGAAAACCACTGAAATAACAGTCACAATCTGCAAAGCCTCACTAATAACAGCGAAAACCACTGAAATAACTGTGGCAATCTGCACAATCTCACTAATAACAGCGAAAACCACTGAAATAACAGTCACAATCTGCAAAGCCTCACTTATAACAGCGAGAACCAGTGAAATAACTTTGGCAATCTGCACAACCTCACTAATAACAGCGAAAACCACTGAAATAACAGTCACAATCTGCAAAGCCTCACTAATAACAGCGAAAACCAGTGAAATAACTGTGGCAATCTGCACAACCTCACTAATAACAGCGAAAACCACTGAAATAACAGTCACAATCTGCAAAGCCTCACTAATAACAGCGAAAACCAGTGAAATAACTGTGGCAATCTGCACAACCTCACTAATAACAGCGAAAACCACTGAAATAACAGTCACAATCTGCAAAGCCTCACTAATAACAGCGAAAACCACCTAAATAACTGTGGCAATCTGCACAATCTCACTAATAACAGCGAAAACCACTGAAATAACAGTCACAATCTGCAAAGCCTCACTTATAACAGCGAAAACCACTGAAATAACATTCACAATCTGCAAAGCCTCACTAATAACAGCGAAAACCAGTGAAATAACTGTGGCAATCTGCACAACCTCACTAATAACAGCGAAAACCACTGAAATAACA
Organism: Chrysops caecutiens; assembly: GCA_963971475.1. NCBI lineage: Eukaryota > Metazoa > Arthropoda > Insecta > Diptera > Tabanidae > Chrysops > Chrysops caecutiens. Next base: position 22,305 of record CAXASF010000451.1, on the reverse strand, counting down.
GTCACAATCTGCAAAGCCTCACTTATAACAGCGAAAACCAGTGAAATAACTGTGGCAATCTGCACAACCTCACTAATAACAGCGAAAACCACTGAAATAACAGTCACAATCTGCAAAGCCTCACTAATAACAGCGAAAACCACTGAAATAACTGTGGCAATCTGCACAACCTCACTAATAACAGCGAAAACCACTGAAATAACAGTCACAATCTGCAAAGCCTCACTTATAACAGCGAAAACCAGTGAAATAACTGTGGCAATCTGCACAACCTCACTAATAACAGCGAAAACCACTGAAATAACAGTCACAATCTGCAAAGCCTCACTAATAACAGCGAAAACCACTGAAATAACTGTGGCAATCTGCACAACCTCACTAATAACAGCGAAAACCACTGAAATAACAGTCACAATCTGCAAAGCCTCACTAATAACAGCGAAAACCAGTGAAATAACTGTGGCAATCTGCACAACCTCACTAATAACAGCGAAAACCACTGAAATAACAGTCACAATCTGCAAAGCCTCACTAATAACAGCGAAACCACTGAAATAACTGTGGCAATCTGCACAACCTCACTAATAACAGCGAAAACCACTGAAATAACAGTCACAATCTGCAAAGCCTCACTAATAACAGCGAAAACCACTGAAATAACAGTCACAATCTGCAAAGCCTCACTTATAACAGCGAAACCAGTGAAATAACTGTGGCAATCTGCACAACCTCACTAATAACAGCGAAAACCACTGAAATAACAGTCACAATCTGCAAAGCCTCACTAATAACAGCGAAAACCACTGAAATAACTGTGGCAATCTGCACCAACCGCACTAATAACAGCGAAAACCACTGAAATAACAGTCACAATCTGAAAAGCCTCACTAATAACAGCGAAAACCACTGAAATAACTGTGGCAATCTGCACAACTCACTAATAACAGCGAAAACCACTGAAATAACAGTCACAATCTGCAAAGCCTCACTAATAACAGCGAAAACCACTGAAATAACTGTGGCAATCTGCACAATCTCACTAATAACAGCGAAAACCACTGAAATAACAGTCACAATCTGCAAAGCCTCACTTATAACAGCGAAAACCAGTGAAATAACTGTGGCAATCTGCACAACCTCACTAATAACAGCGAAAACCACTGAAATAACAGTCACAATCTGCAAAGCCTCACTAATAACAGCGAAAACCAGTGAAATAACTGTGGCAATCTGCACAACCTCACTAATAACAGCGAAAACCACTGAAATAACAGTCACAATCTGCAAAGCCTCACTAATAACAGCGAAAACCAGTGAAATAACTGTGGCAATCTGCACATCCTCACTAATAACAGCGAAAACCACTGAAATAACAGTCACAATCTGCAAAGCCTCACTTATAACAGCGAAAACCAGTGAAATAACTGTGGCAATCTGCACAACCTCACTAATAACAGCGAAAACCACTGAAATAACAGTCACAATCTGCAAAGCCTCACTAATAACAGCGAAAACCAGTGAAATAACTGTGGCAATCTGCACAACCTCACTAATAACAGCGAAAACCACTGAAATAACAGTCACAATCTGCAAACCCCTCACTAATAACAGCGAAAACCACTGAAATAACTGTGGCAATCTGCACAATCTCACTAATAACAGCGAAAAACACTGAAATAACAGTCACAATCTGCAAAGCCTCACTTATATACAGCGAAAAACCAGTGAAATAACTGTGGCAATCTGCACAACCTCACTAATAACAGCGAAAACCACTGAAATAACAGTCACAATCTGCAAAGCCTCACTAATAACAGCGAAAACCAGTGAAATAACTGTGGCAATCTGCACAACCTCACTAATAACAGCGAAAACCACTGAAATAACAGTCACAATCTGCAAAGCCTCACTAATAACAGCGAAAACCACTGAAATAACTGTGGCAATCTGCACAATCTCACTAATAACAGCGAAAACCACTGAAATAACAGTCACAATCTGCAAAGCCTCACTTATAACAGCGAAAACCAGTGAAATAACGGTGGCAATCTGCACAACCTCACTAATAACAGCGAAATCCACTGAAATAACAGTCACAATCTGCAAAGCCTCACTAATAACAGCGAAAACCAGTGAAATAACTGTGGCAATCTGCACAACCTCACTAATAACAGCGAAAAACCACTGAAATAACAGTCACAATCTGCAAAGCCTCACTTATAACAGCGAAAACCAGTGAAATAACTGTGCAATCTGCACAACCTCACTAATAACAGCGAAAACACTGAAATAACAGTCACAATCTGCAAAGCCTCACTAATAACAGCGAAAACCAGTGAAATAACTGTGGCAATCTGCACAACCTCACTAATAACAGCGAAAACCACTGAAATAACAGTCACAATCTGCAAAGCCTCACTAATAACAGCGAAAACCACTGAAATAACTGTGGCAATCTGCACAATCTCACTAATAACAGCGAAAACCACTGAAATAACAGTCACAATCTGCAAAGCCTCACTTATAACAGCGAAAACCAGTGAAATAACTGTGGCAATCTGCACAACCTCACTAATAACAGCGAAAACCACTGAAATAACAGTCACAATCTGCAAAGCCTCACTTATAACAGCGAAAACCAGTGAAATAACTGTGGCAATCTGCACAACCTCACTAATAACAGCGAAAACCACTGAAATAACAGTCACAATCTGCAAAGCCTCACTAATAACAGCGAAAACCAGTGAAATAACTGTGGCAATCTGCACAACCTCACTAATAACAGCGAAAACCACTGAAATAACAGTCACAATCTGCAAAGCCTCACTAATAACAGCGAAAACCACTGAAATAACTGTGGCAATCTGCACAACCTCACTAATAACAGCGAAAACCACTGAAATAACAGTCACAATCTGCAAAGCCTCACTAATAACAGCGAAAACCAGTGAAATAACTGTGGCAATCTGCACAACCTCACTAATAACAGCGAAAACCACTGAAATAACAGTCACAATCTGCAAAGCCTCACTAATAACAGCGAAAACCACTGAAATAACTGTGGCAATCTGCACAATCTCACTAATAACAGCGAAAACCACTGAAATAACAGTCACAATCTGCAAAGCCTCACTTATAACAGCGAAAACCAGTGAAATAACTGTGGCAATCTGCACAACCTCACTAATAACAGCGAAAACCACTGAAATAACGGTCACAATCTGCAAAGCCTCACTAATAACAGCGAAAACCACTGAAATAACTGTGGCAATCTGCACAACCTCACTAATAACAGCGAAAACCACTGAAATAACAGTCACATTCTGCAAAGCCTCACTAATAACAGCGAAACCACTGAAATAACTGTGGCAATCTGCACAACCTCACTAATAACAGCGAAAACCACTGAAATAACAGTCACAATCTGCAAAGCCTCACTAATAACAGCGAAAACCACTGAAATAACTGTGGCAATCTGCACAATCTCACTAATAACAGCGAAAACCACTGAAATAACAGTCACAATCTGCAAAGCCTCACTTATACAGCGAAAACCACTGAAATAACAGTCACAATCTGCAAAGCCTCACTAATAACAGCGAAAACCACTGAAATAACTGTGGCAATCTGCACAATCTCACTAATAACAGCGAAATCACTGAAATAACAGTCACAATCTGCAAAGCCTCACTTATAACAGCGAAAACCAGTGAAATAACTGTGGCAATCTGCACAACCTCACTAATAACAGCGAAAACCACTGAAATAACAGTCACAATCTGCAAAGCCTCACTAATAACAGCGAAAACCAGTGAAATAACTGTATCAATCTGCACAACCTCACTAATAACAGCGAAAACCACTGAAATAACAGTCACAATCTGCAAAGCCTCACTAATAACAGCGAAACCACTGAAGTAACTGTGGCAATCTGCACAATCTCACTAATAACAGCGAAAACCACTGAAATAACAGTCACAATCTGCAAAGCCTCACTTATAACAGCGAAAACCAGTGAAATAACTGTGGCAATCTGCACAACCTCACTAATAACAGCGAAAACCACTGAAATAACAGTCACAATCTGCAAAGCCTCACTTATAACAGCGAAAACCAGTGAAATAACTGTGGCAATCTGCACAACCTCACTAATAACAGCGAAAACCACTGAAATAACAGTCACAATCTGCAAAGCCTCACTAATAACAGCGAAAACCAGTGAAATAACTGTGGCAATCTGCACAACCTCACTAAGAACAGCGAAAACCACTGAAATAACAGTCACAATCTGCAAAGCCTCACTAATAACAGCGAAAACCACTGAAATAACTGTGGAAATCTGCACAACCTCACTAATAACAGCGAAAACCACTGAAATAACAGTCACAATCTGCAAAGCCTCACTAATAACAGCGGAAAACCAGTGAAATAACTGTGGCAATCTGCACAACCTCACTAATAACAGCGAAAACCACTGAAATAACAGTCACAATCTGCAAAGCCTCACTAATAACAGCGAAACCACTGAAATAACTGTGGCAATCTGCACAACCTCACTAATAACAGCGAAAACCACTGAAATAACAGTCACAATCTGCAAAGCCTCACTAATAACAGCGAAAACCAGTGAATAACTGTGGCAATCTGCACAACCTCACTAATAACAGCGAAAACCACTGAAATAACAGTCACAATCTGCAAAGCCTCACTAATAACAGCGAAAACCAGTGAAATAACTGTGGCAATCTGCACAATCTCACTAATAACAGCGAAACCACTGAAATAACAGTCACAATCTTGCAAAGGCTCACTAATAACAGCGAAAACCAGTGAAATAACTGTGGCAATCTGCACAACCTCACTAATAACAGCGAAAACCACTGAAATAACAGTCACAATCTGCAAAGCCTCACTAATAACAGCGAAAACCACTGAAATAACAGTCACAATCTGCAAAGCCTCACTAATAACAGCGAAAACCACTGTCAAATAACTGTGGCAATCTGCACAATCTCACTAATAACAGCGAAAACCACTGAAATAACAGTCACAATCTGCAAAGCCTCACTTATAACAGCGAAAACCAGTTGAAATGACTGTGGCAATCTGCACAACTCACTAATAACACCGAAAACCACTGAAATAACAGTCACAATCTGCAAAGCCTCACTAATAACAGCGAAAACCACTGAAATAACTGTGGACAATCTGCACAACCTCACTAATAACAGCGAAACCACTGAAATAACAGTCACAATCTGCAAAGCCTCACTAATAACAGCGAAAACCAATGAAACACTGTGGCAATCTGCACAACCACACTCTAATAACAGCGAAAACCACTGAAATAACAGTCACAATCTGCCAAAGCCCACTAATAACAGCGAAAACCACTGAAATACTGTGGCAATCTGCACAACCCTCACTAATAACAGCGAAACCACTAAAATAACAGTCAACAATCTGCAAAGCCTCACTAATGAAAACCACTGAAATAACTGTGGCAATCTGCACAACCTCACTAATAACAGCGAAAACCACTGAAATAACAGTCACAATCTGCAAAGCCTCACTAATAACAGCGAAAACCACTGAAATAACTGTGGCAATCTGCACAACCTCACTAATAACAGCGAAAACCACTGAAATAACAGTCACAATCTGCAAAGCCTCACTTATAACAGCGAAAACCAGTGAAATAACTGTGGCAATCTGCACAACCTCACTAATAACAGCGAAAACCATTGAAATAACAGTCACAATCTGCAAAGCCTCACTAATAACAGCGAAAACCAGTGAAATAACTGTGGCAATCTGCACAACCTCACTAATAACAGCGAAAACCACTGAAATAACAGTCACAATCTGCAAAGCCTCACTAATAACAGCGAAAACCACTGAAATAACTGTGGCAATCTGCACAATCTCACTAATAACAGCGAAAACCACTGAAACAACAGTCACAATCTGCAAAGCCTCACTTATAACAGCGAAAACCAGTGAAATAACTGTGGCAATCTGCACAACCTCACTAATAACAGCGAAAACCACTGAAATAACAGTCACAATCTGCAAAGCCTCACTAATAACAGCAAAAACCAGTGAAATAACTGTGGCAATCTGCACAACCTCACTAATAACAGCGAAAACCACTGAAATAACAGTCACAATCTGCAAAGCCTCACTAATAACAGCGAAAACCAGTGAAATAACTGTGGCAATCTGCACAACCTCACTGAATAACAGCGAAAACCACTGAAATAACAGTCACAATCTGCAAAGCCTCACTAATAACAGCGAAAACCACTGAAATAACTGTGGCAATCTGCACAACCTCACTAATAACAGCGAAAACCACTGAAATAACAGTCACAATCTGCAAAGCCTCACTAATAACAGCGAAAACCAGTGAAATAACTGTGGCAATCTGCACAACCTCACTAATAACAGCGAAAACCACTGAAATAACAGTCACAATCTGCAAAGCCTCACTTATAACAGCGAAAACCAGTGAAATAACTGTGGCAATCTGCACAACCTCACTAATAACAGCGGAAAACCACTGAAATAACAGTCACAATCTGCAAAGCCTCACTAATAACAGCGAAAACCACTGAAATAACTGTGGCAATCTGCACAACCTCACTAATAACAGCGAAAACCACTGAAATAACAGTCACAATCTGCAAAGCCTCACTAATAACAGCGAAAACCAGTGAAATAACTGTGGCAATCTGCACAACCTCACTAATAACAGCGAAAACCACTGAAATAACAGTCACAATCTGCAAAGCCTCACTAATAACAGCGAAAACCACTGAAATAACTGTGGCAATCTGCACAACCTCACTAATAACAGCGAAAACCACTGAAATAACAGTCACAATCTGCAAAGCCTCACTAATAACAGCGAAAACGACTGAAATAACTGTGGCAATCTGTACAATCTCACTAATAACAGCGAAAACCACTGAAATAACAGTCACAATCTGCAAAGCCTCACTAATAACAGCGAAAACCAGTGAAATAACTGTGGCAATCTGCACAACCTCACTAATAACAGCGAAAACCACTGAAATAACAGTCACAATCTGCAAAGCCTCACTAATAACAGCGAAAACCACTGAAATAACTGTGGCAATCTGCACAACCTCACTAATAACAGCGAAAACCACTGAAATAACAGTCACAATCTGCAAAGCCTCACTAATAACAGCGAAAACCAGTGAAATAACTGTGGCAATCTGCACAACCTCACTAATAACAGCGAAAACCACTGAAATAACAGTCACAATCTGCAAAGCCTCACTAATAACAGCGAAAACCAGTGAAATAACTGTGGCAATCTGCACAACCTCACTAATAACAGCGAAAACCACTGAAATAACAGTCACAATCTGCAAAGCCTCACTAATAACAGCGAAAACCACTGAAATAACTGTGGCAATCCGCACAACCTCACTAATAACAGCGAAAACCACTGAAATAATAGTCACAATCTGCAAAGCCTCACTTATAACAGCGAAAACCAGTGAATAACTGTGGCAATCTGCACAACCTCACTAATAACAGCGAAAACCACTGAAATAACAGTCACAATCTGCAAAGCCTCACTAATAACAGCGAAAACCACTGAAATAACTGTGGCAATCTGCACAACCTCACTAATAACAGCGAAAACCACTGAAATAACAGTCACAATCTGCAAAGCCTCACTAATAACAGCGAAAACCAGTGAAATAACTGTGGCAATCTGCACAACCTCACTAATAACAGCGAAAACCACTGAAATAACAGTCACAATCTGCAAAGCCTCACTAATAACAGCGAAAACCAGTGAAATAACTGTGGCAATCTGCACAACCTCACTAATAACAGCGAAAACCACTGAAATAACAGTCACAATCTGCAAAGCCTCACTAATAACAGCGAAAACCACTGAAATAACTGTGGCAATCTGCACAATCTCACTAATAACAGCGAAACCACTGAAATAACAGTCACAATCTGCAAAGCCTCACTAATAACAGCGAAAACCACTGAAATAACTGTGGCAATCTGCACAATCTCACTAATAACAGCGAAAACCACTGAAATAACAGTCACAATCTGCAAAGCCTCACTTATAACAGCGAAAACCAGTGAAATAACTGTGGCAACCTGCACAACCTCACTAATAACAGCGAAAACCACTGAAATAACAGTCACAATCTGCAAAGCCTCACTAATAACAGCGAAAACCACTGAAATAACTGTGGCAATCTGCACAACCTCACTAATAACAGCGAAAACCACTGAAATAACAGTCACAATCTGCAAAGCCTCACTAATAACAGCGAAAACCACTGAAATAACTGTGGCAATCTGCACAACCTCACTAATAACAGCGAAAACCACTGAAATAACAGTCACAATCTGCAAAGCCTCACTAATAACAGCGGAAAACCAGTGAAATAACTGTGGCAATCTGCACAACCTCACTAATAACAGCGAAAACCACTGAAATAACAGTCACAATCTGCAAAGCCTCACTAATAACAGCGAAAACCACTGAAATAACTGTGGCAATCTGCACAACCTCACTAATAACAGCGAAAACCACTGAAATAACAGTCACAATCTGCAAAGCCTCACTTATAACAGCGAAAACCAGTGAAATAACTGTGGCAATCTGCACAACCTCACTAATAACAGCGAAAACCACTGAAATAACAGTCACAATCTGCAAAGCCTCACTAATAACAGCGAAAACCAAGTGAAATAACTGTGGCAATCTGCACAACCTCACTAATAACAGCGAAAACCACTGAAATAACAATCACAATCTGCAAAGCCTCACTAATAACAGCGAAAACCACTGAAATAACTGTGGCAATCTGCACAACCTCACTAATAACAGCGAAAACCACTGAAATAACAGTCACAATCTGCAAAGCCTCACTTATAACAGCGAAAACCAGTGAAGTAACTGTGGCAATCTGCACAACCTCACTAATAACAGCGAAAACCACTGAAATAACAGTCACAATCTGCAAAGCCTCACTAATAACAGCGAAAACCAGTGAAATAACTGTGGCAATCTGCACAACCTCACTAATAACAGCGAAAACCACTGAAATAACAGTCACAATCTGCAAGCCTCACTAATAACAGCGAAAACCACTGAAATAACTGTGGCAATCTGCACAACCTCACTAATAACAGCGAAAACCACTGAAATAACAGTCACAATCTGCAAAGCCTCACTAATAACAGCGAAAACCACTGAAATAACTGTGGCAATCTGCACAACCTCACTAATAACAGCGAAAACCACTGAAATAACAGTCACAATCTGCAAAGCGTCACTATAACAGCGAAAACCAGTGAAATAACTGTGGCAATCTGCACAACCTCACTAATAACAGCGAAAACCACTGAAATAACAGTCACAATCTGCAAAGCCTCACTAATAACAGCGAAAACCACTGAAATAACTGTGGCAATCTGCACAACCTCACTAATAACAGCGAAAAACCACTGAAATAACAGTCACAATCTGCAAAGCCTCCCTAATAACAGCGAAAACCACTGAAATAACTGTGGCAATCTGCACAACCTCAATAATAACAGCGAAAACCACTGAAATAACAGTCACAATCTGCAAAGCCTCACTAATAACAGCGAAAACCACTGAAATAACTGTGGCAATCTGCACAATCTCACTAATAACAGCGAAAACCACTGAAATAACAGTCACAATCTGCAAAGCCTCACTTATAACAGCGAAAACCAGTGAAATAACTGTGGCAATCTGCACAACCTCACTAATAACAGCGAAAACCACTGAAATAACAGTCACAATCTGCAAAGCCTCACTAATAACAGCGAAAACCACTGAAATAACTGTGGCAATCTGCACAACCTCACTAATAACAGCGAAAACCACTGAAATAACAGTCACAATCTGCAAAGCCTCACTAATAACAGCGAAAACCACTGAAATAACTGTGGCAATCTGCACAACCTCACTAATAACAGCGAAAACCACTGAAATAACAGTCACAATCTGCAAAGCCTCACTAATAACAGCGAAAACCAGTGAAATAACTGTGCAATCTGCACAACCTCACTAATAACAGCGAAAACCACTGAAATAACAGTCACAATCTGCAAAGCCTCACTTATAACAGCGAAAACCAGTGAAATATCTGTGGCAATCTGCACAACCTCACTAATAACAGCGAAAACCACTGAAATAACAGTCACAATATGCAAAGCCTCACTAATAACAGCGAAAACCACTGAATAACTGTGGCAATCTGCACAACCCCACTAATAACAGCGAAAACCACTGAAATAACAGTCACAATCTGCAAAGCCTCACTAATAACAGCGAAAACCACTGAAATAACTGTGGCAATCTGCACAACCTCACTAATAACAGCGAAAACCACTGAAATAACAGTCACAATCTGCAAAGCCTCACTAATAACAGCGAAAACCACTGAAATAACTGTGGCAATCTGCACAACCTCACTAATAACAGCGAAAACCACTGAAATAACAGTCACAATCTGCAAAGGCTCACTAATAACAGCGAAAACCAGTGAAATAACTGTGGCAATCTGCACAACCTCACTAATAACAGCGAAACCACTGAAATAACAGTCACAATCTGCAAAGCCTCACTAATAACAGCGAAAACCACTGAAATAACTGTGGCAATCTGCACAACCTCACTAATAACAGCGAAAACCACTGAAATAACAGTCACAATCTGCAAAGCCTCACTAATAACAGCGAAAACCACTGAAATAACTGTGGCAATCTGCACAACCTCACTAATAACAGCGAAAACCACTGAAATAACAGTCACAATCTGCAAAGCCTCACTATAACAGCGAAAACCAGTGAAATAACTGTGGCAATCTGCACAACCTCACTAATAACAGCGAAAACCACTGAAATAACAGTCACAATCTGCAAAGCCTCACTAATAACAGCGAAAACCAGTGAAATAACTGTGGCAATCTGCACAACCTCACTAATAACAGCGGAAAACCACTGAAATAACAGTCACAATCTGCAAAGCCTCACTTATAACAGCGAAAACCAGTGAAATAACTGTGGCAATCTGCACAACCTAACTAATAACAGCGAAAACCACTGAAATAACAGTCACAATCTGCAAAGCCTCACTAATAACAGCGAAAACCAGTGAAATAACTGTGGCAATCTGCACAACCTCACTAATAACAGCGAAAACCACTGAAATAACAGTCACAATCTGCAAAGCCTCACTAATAACAGCGAAAACCACTGAATAACTGTGACAATCTGCACAACCTCACTAATAACAGCGAAAACCACTGAAATAACAGTCACAATCTGCAAAGCCTCACTTATAACAGCGAAAACCAGTGAAATAACTGTGGCAATCTGCACAACCTCACTAATAACAGCGAAAACCACTGAAATAACAGTCACAATCTGCAAAGCCTCACTAATAACAGCGAAAACCAGTGAAATCAACCTAGTGGCAATCTGCACAACCTCACTAATAACAGCGAAAACCACTGAAATAACAGTCACAATCTGCAAAGCCTCACTAATAACAGCGAAAAACAGTGAAATAACTGTGGCAATCTGCACAACCTCACTAATAACAGCGAAAAACCACTGAAATAACAGTCACAATCTGCAAAGCCTCACTAATAACAGCGAAACCACTGAAATAACTGTGGCAATCTGCACAACCTCACTAATAACAGCGAAAACCACTGAAATAACAGTCACAATCTGCAAAGCCTCACTAATAACAGCGAAAACCACTGAAATAACTGTGGCAATCTGCACAACCTCACTAATAACAGCGAAAACCACTGAAATAACAGTCACAATCTGCAAAGCCTCACTAATAACAGCGAAAACCAGTGAAATAACTGTGGCAATCTGCACAACCTCACTAATAACAGCGAAAACCACTGAAATAACAGTCACAATCTGCAAAGCCTCACTAATAACAGCGAAAACCAGTGAAATAACTGTGGCAATCTGCACAACCTCACTAATAACAGCGAAAACCACTGAAATAACAGTTCACAATCTGCAAAGCCTCACTAATAACAGCGAAAACCACTGAAATAACTGTGGCAATCTGCACAACCTCACTAATAACAGCGAAAACCACTGAAATAACAGTCACAATCTGCAAAGCCTCACTAATAACAGCGAAAACCAGCTGAAATAACTGTGGCAATCTGCACAACCTCACTAATAACAGCGAAAACCACTGAAATAACAGTCACAATCTGCAAAGCTCTCACTAATAACAGCGAAAACCAGTGAAATAACTGTGGCAATCTGCACAACCTCACTAATAACAGCGAAAACCACTGAAATAACAGTCACAATCTGCAAAGCCTCACTTATAACAGCGAAAACCAGTGAAATAACTGTGGCAATCTGCACAACCTCACTAATAACAGCGAAAACCACTGAAATAACAGTCACAATCTGCAAAGCCTCACTTATAAACAGCGAAAACCAGTGAAATAACTGTGGCAATCTGCACAACCTCACTAATAACAGCGAAAACCACTGAAATAACAGTCACAATCTGCAAAGCCTCACTAATAACAGCGAAAACCAGTGAAATAACTGTGGCAATCTGCACAACCTCACTAATAACAGCGAAAACCACTGAAATAACAGTCACAATCTGCAAAGCCTCACTAATAACAGCGAAAACCAGTGAAATAACTGTGGCAATCTGCACAACCTCACTAATAACAGCGAAAACCACTGAAATAACAGTCACAATCTGCAAAGCCTCACTAATAACAGCGTAAACCACTGAAATAACTGTGGCAATCTGCACAACCTCACTAATAACAGCGAAAACCACTGAAATAACAGTAACAATATGCAAAGCCTCACTAATAACAGCGAAAACCACTGATAACTGTGGCAATCTGCACAACCCTACTAATAACAGCGAAAACCACTGAAATAACAGTCACAATCTGCAAAGCCTCACTAATAACAGCGAAAACCAGTGAAATAACTGTGGCAATCTGCACAACCTCACTAATAACAGCGAAAACCACTGAAATACAGTCACAATCTGCAAAGCCTCACTTATAACAGCGAAAACCAGTGAAATATCTGTGGCAATCTGCACAACCTCACTAATAACAGCGAAAACCACTGAAATAACAGTCACAATATGCAAAGCCTCACTAATAACAGCGAAAAACCACTGAATAACTGTGGCAATCTGCACAACCCCACTAATAACAGCGAAAACCACTGAAATAACAGTCACAATCTGCAAAGCCTCACTAATAACAGCGAAAACCACTGAAATAACTGTGGCAATCTGCACAACCTCACTAATAACAGCGAAAACCACTGAAATAACAGTCACAATCTGCAAAGCCTCACTAATAACAGCGGAAAACCACTGAAATAACTGTGGCAATCTGCACAACCTCACTAATAACAGCGAAAACCACTGAAATAACAGTCACAATCTGCAAAGCCTCACTAATAACAGCGAAAACCAGTGAAATAACTGTGGCAATCTGCACAACCTCACTAATACAGCGAAAACCACTGAAATAACAGTCACAATCTGCAAAGCCTCACTAATAACAGCGAAAACCACTGAAATAACTGTGGCAATCTGCACAACCTCACTAATAACAGCGAAAACCACTGAAATAACAGTCACAATCTGCAAAGCCTCACTAATAACAGCGAAAACCACTGAAAATAACTGTGGCAATCTGCACAACCTCACTAATAACAGCGAAAACCACTGAAATAACAGTCACAATCTGCAAAGCCTCACTAATAACAGCGAAATCCAGTGAAATAACTGTGGCAATCTGCACAACCTCACTAATAACAGCGAAAACCACTGAAATAACAGTCACAATCTGCAAAGCCTCACTAATAACAGCGAAAACCAGTGAAATAACTGTGGCAATCTGCACAACCTCACTAATAACAGCGAAAACCACTGAAATAACAGTCACAATCTGCAAAGCCTCACTTATAACAGCGAAAACCAGTGAAATAACTGTGGCAATCTGCACAACCTAACTAATAACAGCGAAAACCACTGAAATAACAGTCACAATCTGCAAAGCCTCACTTATAACAGCGAAAACCAGTGAAATAACTGTGGCAATCTGCACAACCTCACTAATAACAGCGAAAACCACTGAAATAACAGTCACAATCTGCAAAGCCTCACTAATAACAGCGAAAACCACTGAAATAACTGTGACAATCTGCACAACCTCACTAATAACAGCGAAAACCACTGAAATAACAGTCACAATCTGCAAAGCCTCACTTATAACAGCGAAAACCAGTGAAATAACTGTGGCAATCTGCACAACCTCACTAATAACAGCGAAAACCACTGAAATAACAGTCACAATCTGCAAAGCCTCACTAATAACAGCGAAAACCAGTGAAATAACTGTGGCAATCTGCACAACCTCACTAATAACAGCGAAAACCACTGAAATAACAGTCACAATCTGCAAAGCCTCACTTATAACAGCGAAAATCAGTGAAATAACTGTGGCAATCTGCACAACCTCACTAATAACAGCGAAAACCACTGAAATAACAGTCACAATCTGCAAAGCCTCACTAATAACAGCGAAAACCACTGAAATAACTGTGGCAATCTGCACAACCTCACTAATAACAGCGAAAACCACTGAAATAACAGTCACAATCTGCAAAGATCACTTAATAACAGCGAAAACCACTGAAATAACTGTGGCAATCTGCACAACCTCACTAATAACAGCGAAAACCACTGAAATAACAGTCACAATCTGCAAAGCCTCACTAATAACAGCGAAAACCAGTGAAATAACTGTGGCAATCTGCACAACCTCACTAATAACAGCGAAAACCACTGAAATAACAGTCACAATCTGCAAAGCCTCACTAATAACAGCGAAAACCACTGAAATAACTGTGGCAATCTGCACAACCTCACTAATAACAGCGAAAACCACTGAAATAACAGTCACAATCTGCAAAGCCTCACTAATAACAGCGAAAACCACTGAAATAACTGTGGCAATCTGCACAACCTCACTAATAACAGCGAAAACCACTGAAATAACAGTCACAATCTGCAAAGCCTCACTAATAACAGCGAAAACCACTGAAATAACTGTGGCAATCTGCACAACCTCACTAATAACAGCGAAAACCACTGAAATAACAGTCACAATCTGCAAAGCCTCACTAATAACAGCGAAAACCAGTGAAATAACTGTGGCAATCTGCACAACCTCACTAATAACAGCGAAAACCACTGAAATAACAGTCACAATCTGCAAAGCCTCACTTATAACAGCGAAAACCAGTGAAATAACTGTGGCAATCTGCACAACCTCACTAATAACAGCGAAAACCACTGAAATAACAGTCACAATCTGCAAAGCCTCACTTATAACAGCGAAAACCAGTGAAATAACTGTGGCAATCTGCACAACCTCACTAATAACAGCGAAAACCACTGAATAACAGTCACAATCTGCAAAGCCTCACTAATAACAGCGAAACCAGTGAAATAACTGTGGCAATCTGCACAACCTCACTAATAACAGCGAAAACCACTGAAATAACAGTCACAATCTGCAAAGCCTCACTAATAACAGCGAAAACCAGTGAAATAACTGTGGCAATCTGCACAACCTCACTAATAACAGCGAAAACCACTGAAATAACAGTCACAATCTGCAAAGCCTCACTAATAACAGCGAAAACCAGTGAAATAACTGTGGCAATCTGCACAACCTCACTAATAACAGCGAAAACCACTGAAATAACAGTCACAATCTGCAAAGCCTCACTAATAACAGCGAAAACCAGTGAAATAACTGTGGCAATCTGCACAACCTCACTAATAACAGCGAAAACCACTGAAATAACAGTCACAATCTGCAAAGCCTCACTAATAACAGCGAAAACCAGTGAAATAACTGTGGCAATCTGCACAACCTCACTTAATAACAGCGAAAACCACTGAATAACAGTCACAATCTGCAAAGCCTCACTTATAACAGCGAAAACCAGTGAAATAACTGTGGCAATCTGCACAACCTCACTAATAACAGCGAAAACCACTGAAATAACAGTCACAATCTGCAAAGCCTCACTAATAACAGCGAAAACCAGTGAAATAACTGTGGCAATCTGCACAACCTCACTAATAACAGCGAAAACCACTGAAATAACAGTCACAATCTGCAAAGCCTCACTAATAACAGCGAAAACCAGTGAAATAACTGTGGCAATCTGCACAACCTCACTAATAACAGCGAAAACCACTGACATAACAGTCACAATCTGCAAAGCCTCACTAATAACAGCGAAAACCAGTGAAATAACTGTGGCAATCTGCACAATCTCACTAATAACAGCGAAAACCACTGAAATAACAGTCACAATCTGCAAAGCCTCACTTATAACAGCGAAAACCAGTGAAATAACTGTGGCAATCTGCACAACCTCACTAATAACAGCGAAAACCACTGAAATAACAGTCACAATCTGCAAAGCCTCACTAATAAGAGCGAAAACCAGTGAAATAACTGTGGCAATCTGCACAACCTCACTAATAACAGCGAAAACCACTGAAATAACAGTCACAATCTGCAAAGCCTCACTAATAACAGCGAAAACCAGTGAAATAACTGTGGCAATCTGCACAACCTCACTAATAACAGCGAAAACCACTGAAATAACAGTCACAATCTGCAAAGCCTCACTCATAACAGCGAAAACCAGTGAAATAACTGTGGCAATCTGCACAACCTCACTAATAACAGCGAAAACCACTGAAATAAACAGTCACAATCTGCAAAGCCTCACTAATAACAGCGAAAACCAGTGAAATAACTGTGGCAATCTGCACAACCTCACTAATAACAGCGAAAACCACTGAAATAACAGTCACAATCTGCAAAGCCTCACTAATAACAGCGAAAACCAGTGAAATAACTGTGGCAATCTGCACAACCTCACTAATAACAGCGAAAACCACTGAAATAACAGTCACAATCTGCAAAGCCTCACTAATAACAGCGAAAACCAGTGAAAATAACTGTGGCAATCTGCACAACCTCACTAATAACAGCGAAAACCACTGGAATAACAGTCACAATCTGCAAAGCCTCAACTTATAACAGCGAAAACCAGTGAAATAACTGTGGCAATCTGCACAACTCACTAATAACAGCGAAAACCACTGAAATAACAGCACAATCTGCAAAGCCTCACTAATAACAGCGAAAACCAGTGAAATAACTGTGGCAATCTGCACAACCTCACTAATAACAGCGAAAACCACTGAAATAACAGTCACAATCTGCAAAGCCTCACTAATAACAGCGAAAACCACTGAAATAACTGTGGCAATCTGCACAACCTCACAAATAACAGCGAAAACCACTGAAATAACAGTCACAATCTGCAAAGCCTCACTAATACAGCGAAAACCACTGAAATAACTGTGGCAATCTGCACAATCTCACTAATAACAGCGAAAACCACTGAAATAACAGTCACAATCTGCAAAGCCTCACTATAACAGAGAAAACCACTGAAATAACTGTGGCAATCTGCACAACCTCACTAATAACAGCGAAAACCACTGAAATAACAGTCACAATCTGCAAAGCCTCACTAATAACAGCGAAAACCAGTGAAATAACTGTGGCAATCTGCACAACCTCACTAATAACAGCGAAAACCACTGAAATAACAGTCACAATCTGCAAAGCCTCACTAATAACAGCGAAAACCAGTGAAATAACTGTGGCAATCTGCACAACCTCACTAATAACAGCGAAAACCACTGAAATAACAGTCACAATCTGCAAAGCCTCACTATAACAGCGAAAACCAGTGAAATAACTGTGGCAATCTGCACAACCTCACTAATAACAGCGAAAAACCACTGAAATAACAGTCACAATCTGCAAAAGCCTCACTAATAACAGCGAAAACCAGTGAAATAACTGTGGCAATCTGCACAATCTCACTAATAACAGCGAAAACCACTGAAATAACAGTCACAATCTGCAAAGCCTCACTACTAACAGCGAAAACCAGTGAAATAACTGTGGCAATCTGCACAACCTCACTAATAACAGCGAAAACCACTGAAATAACAGTCACAATCTGCAAAGCCTCACTAATAACAGCGAAAACCAGTGAAATAACTGTGGCAATCTGCACAATCTCACTAATAACAGCGAAAACCACTGAAATAACAGTCACAATCTGCAAAGCCTCACTTATAACAGCGAAAACCAGTGAAATAACTGTGGCAATCTGCACAACCTCACTAATAACAGCGAAAACCACTGAAATAACAGTCACAATCTGCAAAGCCTCACTATAACAGCGAAAACCAGTGAAATAACTGTGGCAATCTGCACAACCTCACTAATAACAGCGAAAACCACTGAAATAACAGTCACAATCTGCAAAGCCTCACTTATAACAGCGAAAACCAGTGAAATAACTGTGGCAATCTGCACAACCTCACTAATAACAGCGAAAACCACTGAAATAACAGTCACAATCTGCAAAGCCTCACTAATAACAGCGAAAACCAGTGAAATAACTGTGGCAATCTGCACAACCTCACTAATAACAGCGAAAACCACTGAAATAACAGTCACAATCTGCAAAGCCTCACTTATAACAGCGAAAACCAGTGAAATAACTGTGGCAATCTGCACAACCTCACTAATAACAGCGAAAACCACTGAAATAACAGTCACAATCTGCAAAGCCTCACTAATAACAGCGAAAACCAGTGAAATAACTGTGGCAATCTGCACAATCTCACTAATAACAGCGAAAAACCACTGAAATAACTGTGGCAATCTGCACAACCTCACTAATAACAGCGAAACCACTGAAATAACAGTCACAATCTGCAAAGCCTCACTAATAACAGCGAAAACCAGTGAAATAACTGTGGCAATCTGCACAACCTCACTAATTACAGCGAAAACCACTGAAATAACAGTCACAATCTGCAAAGCCTCACTAATAACAGCGAAACCAGTGAAATAACTGTGGCAATCTGCACAACCTCACTAATAACAGCGAAAACCACTGAAATAACAGTCACAATCTGCAAAGCCTCACTAATAACAGCGAAAACCAGTGAAATAACTGTGGCAATCTGCACAACCTCACTAATAACAGCGAAAACCACTGAAATAACAGTCACAATCTGCAAAGCCTCACTTATAACAGCGAAAACCAGTGAAATAACTGTGGCAATCTGCACAACCTCACTAATACAGCGAAAACCACTGAAATAACAGTCACAATCTGCAAAGCCTCACTAATAACAGCGAAAACCAGTGAAATAACTGTGGCAATCTGCACAACCTCACTAATAACAGCGAAAACCACTGAAATAACAGTCACAATCTGCAAAGCCTCACTAATAACAGCGAAAACCAGTGAAATAACTGTGGCAATCTGCACAACCTCACTAATAACAGCGAAAACCACTGAAATAACAGTCACAATCTGCAAAGCCTCACTAATAACAGCGAAAACCAGTGAAATAACTGTGGCAATCTGCACAACCTCACTAATAACAGCGAAAACCACTGAAAAAACAGTCAACAATCTGCAAAAGCCTCACTAATAACAGCGAAAACCACTGAAATAACAGTCACAATCTGCAAAGCCTCACTAATAACAGCGAAAACCAGTGAAATAACTGTGGCAATCTGCACAACCTCACTAATAACAGCGAAAACCACTGAAATAACAGTCACAATCTGCAAAGCCTCACTAATAACAGCGAAAACCAGTGAAATAACTGTGGCAATCTGCACAACCTCACTAATAACAGCGAAAACCACTGAAATAACAGTCACAATCTGCCAAAGCCTCACTAATAACAGCGAAAACCACTGAAATAACTGTGGCAATCTGCACAACCTCACTAATAACAGCGAAAACCACTGAAATAACAGTCACAATCTGCAAAGCCTCACTTATAACAGCGAAAACCAGTGAAATAACTGTGGCAATCTGCACAACCTCACTAATAACAGCGAAAACCACTGAAATAACAGTCACAATCTGCAAAGCCTCACTAATACAGCGAAAACCAGTGAAATAACTGTGGCAATCTGCACAACCTCACTAATAACAGCGAAAACCACTGAAATAACTGTGGCAATCTGCACAACCTCACTAATAACAGCGAAAACCACTGAAATAACAGTCACATCTGCAAGCCTCACTAATAACAGCGAAAACCAGTGAAATAACTGTGGCAATCTGCACAACCTCACTAATAACAGCGAAAACCACTGAAATAACAGTCACAATCTGCAAAGCCTCACTTATAACAGCGAAAACCAGTGAAATAACTGTGGCAATCTGCACAACCTCACTATAAACAGCGAAACCACTGAAATAACAGTCACAATCTGCAAATCCTCACTATACAGCGAACACGAACCACTGAAATAACTGTGGCAATCTGCACAACCTCACTAATAACAGCGAAAACCACTGAAATAACAGTCACAATCTGCAAAGCCTCACTAATAACAGCGAAAACCACTGAAATAACTGTGGCAATCTGCACAACCTCACTAATAACAGCGAAAACCACTGAAATAACAGTCACAATCTGCAAAGCCTCACTAATAACAGCGAAAACCAGTGAAATAACTGTGGCAATCTGCACAACCTCACTAATAACAGCGAAAACCACTGAAATAACAGTCACAATCTGCAAAGCCTCACTAATAACAGCGAAAAACCAGTGAAATAACTGTGGCAATCTGCACAACCTCACTAATACAGCGGAAAACCACTGAAATAACAGTCACAATCTGCAAAGCCTCACTAATAACAGCGAAAACCACTGAAATAACTGTGGCAATCTGCACAACCTCACTAATAAACAGCGAAAACCACTGAAATAACAGTCACAATCTGCAAAGCCTCACTAATAACAGCGAAAACCAGTGAAATAACTGTGGCAATCTGCACACCTCATTAATAACAGCGAAAACCACTGAAATAACAGTCACAATCTGCAAAGCCTCACTAATAACAGCGAAACCAGTGAAATAACTGTGGGCAATCTGCACAACCTCACTAATAACAGCGAAAACCACTGAAATAACAGTCACAATCTGCAAAAGCCTCACTAATAACAGCGAAAACCAGTGAAATAACTGTGGCAATCTGCACAATCTCACTAATAACAGCGAAAACCACTGAAATAACAGTCACAATCTGCAAAGCTCACTTATAACAGCGAAAACCAGTGAAATAACTGTGGCAATCTGCACAACCTCACTAATAACAGCGAAAACCACTGAAATAACAGTCACAATCTGCAAAGCCTCACTAATAATAGCGAAAACCAGTGATATAACTGTGGCAATCTGCACAACCTCACTAATAACAGCGAAAACCACTGAAATAACAGTCACAATCTGCAAAGCCTCACTAATAACAGCGAAAACCAGCTGAAATAACTGTGGCAATCTGCACAACCTCACTAATAACAGCGAAAACCACTGAAATAACAGTCACAATCTGCAAAGCCTCACTTATAACAGCGAAAACCAGTGAAATAACTGTGGCAATCTGCACAACCTCACTAATAACAGCGAAAACCACTGAAATAACAGTCACAATCTGCAAAGCCTCACTTATAACAGCGAAAACCAGTGAAATAACTGTGGCAATCTGCACAACCTCACTAATAACAGCGAAAACCACTGAAATAACAGTCACAACCTTGCAAAGCCTCACTTATAACAGCGAAAACCAGTGAAATTAACTGTGGCAATCTGCACAACCTCACTAATAACAGCGAAAACCACTGAAATAACAGTCACAATCTGCAAAGCCTCACTTATAACAGCGAAAAACCAGTGAAATAACTGTGGCAATCTGCACAACCTCACTAATAACAGCGAAAACCACTGAAATAACAGTCACAATCTGCAAAGCCTCACTAATAACAGCGAAAACCACTGAAATAACTGTGGCAATCTGCACAACCTCACTAATAACAGCGAAAACCACTGAAATAACAGTCACAATCTGCAAAGCCTCACCAATAACAGCGAAAACCAGTGAAATAACTGTGGCAATCTGCACAACCTCACTAATAACAGCGAAAACCACTGAAATAACAGTCACAATCTGCAAAGCCTCACTAATAACAGCGAAAACCACTGAAATAACTGTGGCAATCTGCACAATCTCACT
>CAXASF010000450.1:0-26898 GCA_963971475.1 Chrysops caecutiens | reverse complement strand
GTGGTTTTCGCTGTTATTAGTGAGGCTTTGCAGATTGTGACTGTTATATCAGTGGTTTTCGCTGTTATTAGTGAGATTGTGCAGATTGCCACAGTTATTTAACTGGTTTTCGCTGCTATTAGTGAGGCTTTGCAGATGTGTGGACTGTTATTTCAGTGGTTTTTCGCTGTTATTAGTGAGGTTGTGCAGATTGCCACAGTTATTTCAGTGGGTTTTCGCTGTTATTAGTGAGGCTTTGCAGATTGTGACTGTTATTTCAGTGGTTTTGCTGTTATTAGTGAGGCTTTGCAGATTGTGACTGTTATTTCAGTGGTTTTCGCTTGTTATTAGTGAGGCTTTGCAGATTGTGACTGTTATTTCAGTGGTTTTCGCTGTTATTAGTGAGGCTTTGCAGATTGTGACTGTTATTCAGTGGTTTTCGCTGTTATTAGTGAGATTGTGCAGATTGCCACAGTTATTTCACTGGTTTTCGCTGTTATTAGTGAGGCTTTGCAGATTGTGACTGTTATTTCAGTGGTTTTCGCTGTTATTAGTGAGGTTGTGCAGATTGCCACAGTTATTTCACTGGTTTTCGCTGTTATTAGTGAGGCTTTGCAGATTGTGACTGTTATTTCAGTGGTTTTCGCTGTTATTAGTGAGATTGTGCAGATTGCCACAGTTATTTCACTGGTTTTCGCTGTTATTAGTGAGGCTTTGCAGATTGTGACTGTTATTTCAGTGGTTTTCGCTGTTATTAGTGAGGTTGTGCAGATTGCCACAGTTATTTCAGTGGTTTTCGCTGTTATTAGTGAGGCTTTGCAGATTGTGACTGTTATTTCAGTGGTTTTCGCTGTTATTAGTGAGGTTGTGCAGATTGCCACAGTTATTTCACTGGTTTTCGCTGTTATTAGTGAGGCTTTTGCAGATTGTGACTGTTATTTCACTGGTTTTCGCTGTTATTAGTGAGGCCTTTGCAGATTGTGACTGTTATTTCAGTGGGTTTTCGCTGTTATTAGTGAGATTGTGCAGATTGCCACAGTTATTTCACTGGTTTTCGCTGTTATTAGTGAGGCTTTGCAGATTGTGACTGTTATTTCAGTGGTTTTCGCTGTTATTAGTGAGGTTGTGCAGATTGCCACAGTTATTTCACTGGTTTTCGCTGTTATTAGTGAGGCTTTGCAGATTGCCACAGTTATTTCAGTGGTTTTCGCTGTTATTAGTGAGGCTTTGCAGATTGTGACTGTTATTTCAGTGGTTTTCGCTGTTATTAGTGAGATTGTGCAGATTGTGACTGTTATTTCAGTGGTTTTCGCTGTTATTAGTGAGGTTGTGCAGATTGCCACAGTTATTTCACTGGTTTTCGCTGTTATTAGTGAGGCTTTGCAGATTGTGACTGTTATTTCAGTGGTTTTCGCTGTTATTAGTGAGGTTGTGCAGATTGCCACAGTTATTTCACTGGTTTTCGCTGTTATTAGTGAGGCTTTGCAGATTGTGACTGTTATTTCAGTGGTTTTCGCTGTTATTAGTGAGGCTTTGCAGATTGTGACTGTTATTTCAGTGGTTTTCGCTGTTATTAGTGAGGCTTTGCAGATTGTGACTGTTATTTCACTGGTTTTCGCTGTTATTAGTGAGGTTGTGCAGATTGCCACAGTTATTTCACTGGTTTTCGCTGTTATTAGTGAGGCTTTGCAGATTGTGACTGTTATTTCAGTGGTTTTCGCTGTTATTAGTGAGGCTTTGCAGATTGTGACTGTTATTTCAGTGGTTTTCGCTGTTATTAGTGAGGTTGTGCAGATTGCCACAGTTATTTCACTGGTTTTCGCTGTTATTAGTGAGGCTTTGCAGATTGTGACTGTTATTTCAGTGGTTTTCGCTGTTATTAGTGAGATTGTGCAGATTGCCACAGTTATTTCACTGGTTTTCGCTGTTATTAGTGAGGCTTTGCAGATTGTGACTGTTATTTCAGTGGTTTTCGCTGTTATTAGTGAGGTTGTGCAGATTGCCACAGTTATTTCACTGGTTTTCGCTGTTATTAGTGAGGTTGTGCAGATTGTGACTGTTATTTCAGTGGTTTTCGCTGTTATTAGTGAGATTGTGCAGATTGCCACAGTTATTTCACTGGTTTTCGCTGTTATTAGTGAGGCTTTGCAGATTGTGACTGTTATTTCAGTGGTTTTCGCTGTTATTAGTGAGGTTGTGCAGATGTGCCACAGTTATTTCACTGGTTTTCGCTGTTATTAGTGAGATTGTGCAGATTGCCACAGTTATTTCACTGGTTTTCGCTGTTATTAGTGAGTCTTTGCAGATTGTGACTGTTATTTCAGTGGTTTTCGCTGTTATTAGTGAGGTTGTGCAGATTGCCACAGTTATTTCACTGGTTTTCGCTGTTATTAGTGAGGCTTTGCAGATTGCCACAGTTATTTCAGTGGCTTTCGCTGTTATTAGTGAGGCTTTGCAGATTGTGACTGTTATTTCAGTGGTTTTCGCTGTTATTAGTGAGATTGTGCAGATTGCCACAGTTATTTCACTGGTTTTCGCTGTTATTAGTGAGGCTTTGCAGATTGTGACTGTTATTTCAGTGGTTTTCGCTGTTATTAGTGAGGTTGTGCAGATTGCCACAGTTATTTCAGTGGTTTTCGCTGTTATTAGTGAGGCTTTGCAGATTGTGACTGTTATTTCAGTGGTTTTCGCTGTTATTAGTGAGGCTTTGCAGATTGTGACTGTTATTTCAGTGGTTTTCGCTGTTATTAGTAAGGCTTTGCAGATTGTGACTGTTATTTCAGTGGTTTTCGCTGTTATTAGTGAGGTTGTGCAGATTGCCACAGTTATTTCACTGGTTTTCGCTGTTATTAGTGAGGCTTTGCAGATTGCCACAGTTATTTCAGTGGTTTTCGCTGTTATTAGTGAGGCTTTGCAGATTGTGACTGTTATTTCAGTGGTTTTCGCTGTTATTAGTGAGATTGTGCAGATTGCCACAGTTATTTCACTGGTTTTCGCTGTTATTAGTGAGGTTTTGCAGATTGTGGCTGTTATTTCAGTGGTTTTCGCTGTTATTAGTGAGGCTTTGCAGATTGTGACTGTTATTTCAGTGGTTTTCGCTGTTATTAGTGAGGTTGTGCAGATTGCCACAGTTATTTCACTGGTTTTCGCTGTTATTAGTGAGGCTTTGCAGATTGTGACTGTTATTTCACTGGTTTTCGCTGTTATTAGTGAGGCTTTGCAGATTGCCACAGTTATTTCACTGGTTTTCGCTGTTATTAGTGAGGCTTTGCAGATTGCCACAGTTATTTCAGTGGTTTTCGCTGTTATTAGTGAGGCTTTGCAGATTGTGACTGTTATTTCAGTGGTTTTCGCTGTTATTAGTGAGATTGTGCAGATTGCCACAGTTATTTCACTGGTTTTCGCTGTTATTAGTGAGGCTTTGCAGATTGTGACTGTTTATTTCAGTGGTTTTCGCTGTTATTAGTGAGGTTGTGCAGATTTGCCACAGTTATTTCAGTGGTTTTCGCTGTTATTAGTGAGGCTTTGCAGATTGTGACTGTTATTTCAGTGGTTTTCGCTGTTATTAGTGAGATTGTGCAGATTGCCACAGTTATTTCACTGGTTTTCGCTGTTATTAGTGATGGCTTTGCAGATTGTGACTGTTATTTCAGTGGTTTTCGCTGTTATTAGTGAGGTTGTGCAGATTGCCACAGTTATTTCACTGGTTTTCGCTGTTATTAGTGAGGCTTTGCAGATTGTGACTGTTATTTCAGTGGTTTTCGCTGTTATTAGTGAGATTGTGCAGATTGCCACAGTTATTTCACTGGTTTTCGCTGTTATTAGTGAGGCTTTGCAGATTGTGACTGTTATTTCAGTGGTTTTCGCTGTTATTAGTGAGGTTGTGCAGATTGCCACAGTTATTTCAGTGGTTTTCGCTGTTATTAGTGAGGCTTTGCAGATTGTGACTGTTATTTCAGTGGTTTTCGCTGTTATTAGTGAGGTTGTGCAGATTGCCACAGTTATTTCACTGGTTTTCGCTGTTATTAGTGAGGCTTTGCAGATTGTGACTGTTATTTCACTGGTTTTCGCTGTTATTAGTGAGGCTTTGCAGATTGTGACTGTTATTTCAGTGTTTTTCGCTGTTATTAGTGAGATTGTGCAGATTGCCACAGTTATTTCACTGGTTTTCGCTGTTATTAGTGAGGCTTTGCAGATTGTGACTGTTATTTCAGTGGTTTTCGCTGTTATTAGTGAGGTTGTGCAGATTGCCACAGTTATTTCACTGGTTTTCGCTGTTATTAGTGAGGCTTTGCAGATTGCCACAGTTATTTCAGTGGTTTTCGCTGTTATTAGTGAGGCTTTGCAGATTGTGACTGTTATTTCAGTGGTTTTCGCTGTTATTAGTGAGATTGTGCAGATTGTGACTGTTATTTCAGTGGTTTTCGCTGTTATTAGTGAGGTTGTGCAGATTGCCACAGTTATTTCACTGGTTTTCGCTGTTATTAGTGAGGCTTTGCAGATTGTGACTGTTATTTCAGTGGTTTTCGCTGTTATTAGTGAGGTTGTGCAGATTGCCACAGTTATTTCACTGGTTTTCGCTGTTATTAGTGAGGTTGTGCAGATTGCCACAGTTATTTCACTGGTTTTCGCTGTTATTAGTGAGGCTTTGCAGATTGTGACTGTTATTTCAGTGGTTTTCGCTGTTATTAGTGAGGCTTTGCAGATTGTGACTGTTATTTCAGTGGTTTTCGCTGTTATTAGTGAGGCTTTGCAGATTGTGACTGTTATTTCACTGGTTTTCGCTGTTATTAGTGAGGTTGTGCAGATTGCCACAGTTATTTCACTGGTTTTCGCTGTTATTAGTGAGGCTTTGCAGATTGTGACTGTTATTTCAGTGGTTTTCGCTGTTATTAGTGAGGTTGTGCAGATTGCCACAGTTATTTCACTGGTTTTCGCTGTTATTAGTGAGGTTGTGCAGATTGCCACAGTTATTTCACTGGTTTTCGCTGTTATTAGTGAGGCTTTGCAGATTGTGCACTGTTATTTCAGTGGTTTTCGCTGTTATTAGTGAGGCTTTGCAGATTGTGACTGTTATTTCAGTGGTTTTCGCTGTTATTAGTGAGGCTTTGCAGATTGTGACTGTTATTTCACTGGTTTTCGCTGTTATTAGTGAGAGTTGTGCAGATTGCCACAGTTATTTCACTGGTTTTCGCTGTTATTAGTGAGGCTTTGCAGATTGTGACTGTTATTTCAGTGGTTTTCGCTGTTATTAAAGAGGCTTTGCAGATTGCTGACAGTTATTTCAGTGGTTTTTCGCTGTTATTAGTGAGGCTTTGCAGATTGTGACTGTTATTTCAGTGGTTTTCGCTGTTATTAAGAGGTTGTGCAGATTGCCACAGTTATTTCACTGGTTTTCGCTGTTATTAGTGAGGCTTGTGCAGATTGTGACTGTTATTTCAGTGGTTTTCGCTGTTATTAGTGAGATTGTGCAGATTGCCACAGTTATTTCACTGGTTTTCGCTGTATTAGTGAGGCTTTGCAGATTGTGACTGTTTATTTCAGTGGTTTTCGCTCGTTATTAGTGAGATTGTGCAGATTGTGACTGTTATTTCAGTGGTTTTCGCTGTTATTAGTGAGGTTGTGCAGATTGCCACAGTTATTTCACTGGTTTTCGCTGTTATTAGTGAGGCTTTGCAGATTGTGACTGTTATTTCAGTGGTTTTCGCTGTTATTAGTGAGGTTGTGCAGATTGCCACAGTTATTTCGATGGTTTTCGCTGTTATTAGTGAGGTTGTGCAGATTGCCACAGTTATTTCACTGGTTTTCGCTGTTATTAGTGAGGCTTTGCAGATTGTGACTGTTATTTCAGTGGTTTTCGCTGTTATTAGTGAGGCTTTGCAGATTGTGACTGTTATTTCAGTGGTTTTCGCTGTTATTAGTGAGGCTTTGCAGATTGTGACTGTTATTTCAGTGGTTTTCGCTGTTATTAGTGAGGTTGTGCAGATTGCCACAGTTATTTCACTGGTTTTCGCTGTTATTAGTGAGGTTGTGCAGATTGCCACAGTTATTTCACTGGTTTTCGCTGTTATTAGTGAGGCTTTGCAGATTGTGACTGTTATTTCAGTGGTTTTCGCTGTTATTAGTGAGGCTTTGCAGATTGTGACTGTTATTTCAGTGGTTTTCGCTGTTATTAGTGAGGCTTTGCAGATTGTGACTGTTATTTCACTGGTTTTCGCTGTTATTAGTGAGGTTGTGCAGATTGCCACAGTTATTTCACTGGTTTTCGCTGTTATTAGTGAGGCTTTGCAGATTGTGACTGTTATTTCAGTGGTTTTCGCTGTTATTAAAGAGGCTTTGCAGATTGTGACTGTTATTTCAGTGGTTTTCGCTGTTATTAGTGAGGCTTTGCAGATTGTGACTGTTATTTCAGTGGTTTTCGCTGTTATTAAGAGGTTGTGCAGATTGCCACAGTTATTTCACTGGTTTTCGCTGTTATTAGTGAGGCTTGTGCAGATTGTGACTGTTATTTCAGTGGTTTTCGCTGTTATTAGTGAGATTGTGCAGATTGCCACAGTTATTTCACTGGTTTTCGCTGTTATTAGTGAGGCTTTGCAGATTGTGACTGTTATTTCAGTGGTTTTCGCTGTTATTAGTGAGGTTGTGCAGATTGGCCACAGTTATTTTACTGGTTTTCGCTGTTATTAGTGAGATTGTGCAGATTGCCACAGTTATTTCACTGGTTTTCGCTGTTATTAGTGAGGCTTTGCAGATTGTGACTGTTATTTCAGTGGTTTTCGCTGTTATTAGTGAGTTGTGCAGATTGCCACAGTTATTTCACTGGTTTTCGCTGTTATTAGTGAGGCTTTGCAGATTGCCACAGTTATTTCAGTGGTTTTCGCTGTTATTAGTGAGGCTTTGCAGATTGTGACTGTTATTTCAGTGGTTTTCGCTGTTATTAGTGAGATTGTGCAGATTGCCACAGTTATTTCACTGGTTTTCGCTGTTATTAGTGAGGCTTTGCAGATTGTGACTGTTATTTCAGTGGTTTTCGCTGTTATTAGTGAGGTTGTGCAGATTGCCACAGTAATTTCAGTGGTTTTCGCTGTTATTAGTGAGGCTTTGCAGATTGTGACTGTTTATTTCAGTGGTTTTCGCTGTTATTAAGTGAGGCTTTGCAGATTGTGACTGTTATTTCAGTGGTTTTCGCTGTTATTAGTGAGGCTTTGCAGATTGTGACTGTTATTTCAGTGGTTTTCGCTGTTATTAGTGAGGTTGTGCAGATTGCCACAGTTATTTCAGTGGTTTTCGCTGTTATTAGTGAGGCTTTGCAGATTGTGACTGTTATTTCAGTGGTTTTCGCTGTTATTAGTGAGGCTTTGCAGATTGCCACAGTTATTTCACTGGTTTTCGCTGTTATTAGTGAGATTGTGCAGATTGCCACAGTTATTTCACTGGTTTTCGCTGTTATTAGTGAGGCTTTGCAGATTGTGACTGTTATTTCAGTGGTTTTCGCTGTTATTAGTGAGATTGTGCAGATTGCCACAGTTATTTCAGTGGTTTTCGCTGTTATTAGTGAGATTGTGCAGATTGCCACAGTTATTTCACTGGTTTTCGCTGTTATTTAGTGAGGCTTTGCAGATTGTGACTGTTATTTCACTGGTTTTCGCTGTTATTAGTGAGATTGTGCAGATTGCCACAGTTATTTCACTGGTTTTCGCTGTTATTAGTGAGGCTTTGCAGATTGTGACTGTTATTTCAGTGGTTTTCGCTGTTATTAGTGAGGCTTTGCAGATTGTGACTGTTATTTCAGTGGTTTTCGCTGTTATTAGTGAGGCTTTGCAGATTGTGACTGTTATTTCAGTGGTTTTCGCTGTTATTAGTGAGATTGTGCAGATTGCCACAGTTATTTCACTGGTTTTCGCTGTTATTAGTGAGGCTTTGCAGATTGTGACTGTTATTTCAGTGGTTTTCGCTGTTATTAGTGAGATTGTGCAGATTGCCACAGTTATTTCACTGGTTTTCGCTGTTATTAGTGAGGCTTTGCAGATTGTGACTGTTATTTCAGTGGTTTTCGCTGTTATTAGTGAGGTTGTGCAGATTGCCACAGTTATTTCAGTGGTTTTCGCTGTTATTAGTGAGGCTTTGCAGATTGTGACTGTTATTTCAGTGGTTTTCGCTGTTATTAGTGAGGTTGTGCAGATTGCCACAGTTATTTCACTGGTTTTCGCTGTTATTAGTGAGGCTTTGCAGATTGTGACTGTTATTTCACTGGTTTTCGCTGTTATTAGTGAGGCTTTGCAGATTGTGACTGTTATTTCAGTGGTTTTCGCTGTTATTAGTGAGATTGTGCAGATTGCCACAGTTATTTCACTGGTTTTCGCTGTTATTAGTGAGGCTTTGCAGATTGTGACTGTTATTTCAGTGGTTTTCGCTGTTATTAGTGAGGTTGTGCAGATTGCCACAGTTATTTCACTGGTTTTCGCTGTTATTAGTGAGGCTTTGCAGATTGCCACAGTTATTTCAGTGGTTTTCGCTGTTATTAGTGAGGCTTTGCAGATTGTGACTGTTATTTCAGTGGTTTTCGCTGTTATTAGTGAGATTGTGCAGATTGTGACTGTTATTTCAGTGGTTTTCGCTGTTATTAGTGAGGTTGTGCAGATTGCCACAGTTATTTCACTGGTTTTCGCTGTTATTAGTGAGGCTTTGCAGATTGTGACTGTTATTTCAGTGGTTTTCGCTGTTATTAGTGAGGCTTTGCAGATTGCCACAGTTATTTCACTGGTTTTCGCTGTTATTAGTGAGGCTTTGCAGATTGTGACTGTTATTTCAGTTGTTTTCGCTGTTATTTGTGAGATTGTGCAGATTGCCACAGTTATTTCACTGGTTTTCGCTGTTATTAGTGACGCTTTGCAGATTGTGACTGTTATTTCAGTGGTTTTCGCTGTTATTAGTGAGGTTGTGCAGATTGCCACAGTTATTTCACTGGTTTTCGCTGTTATTAGTGAGGCTTTGCAGATTGCCACAGTTATTTCAGTGGTTTTCGCTGTTATTAGTGAGGCTTTGCAGATTGTGACTGTTATTTCAGTGGTTTTCGCTGTTATTAGTGAGATTGTGCAGATTGTGACTGTTATTTCAGTGGTTTTCGCTGTTATTAGTGAGGTTGTGCAGATTGCCACAGTTATTTCACTGGTTTTCGCTGTTATTAGTGAGGCTTTGCAGATTGTGACTGTTATTTCAGTGGTTTTCGCTGTTATTAGTGAGGTTGTGCAGATTGCCACAGTTATTTCACTGGTTTTCGCTGTTATTAGTGAGGTTGTGCAGATTGCCACAGTTATTTCACTGGTTTTCGCTGTTATTAGTGAGGCTTTGCAGATTGTGACTGTTATTTCAGTGGTTTTCGCTGTTATTAGTGAGGCTTTGCAGATTGTGACTGTTATTTCAGTGGTTTTCGCTGTTATTAGTGAGGCTTTGCAGATTGTGACTGTTATTTCACTGGTTTTCGCTGTTATTAGTGAGATTGTGCAGATTGCCACAGTTATTTCACTGGTTTTCGCTGTTATTAGTGAGGTTGTGCAGATTGTGACTGTTATTTCACTGGTTTTCGCTGTTATTAGTGAGGCTTTGCAGATTGTGACTGTTATTTCAGTGGTTTTCGCTGTTATTAGTGAGATTGTGCAGATTGCCACAGTTATTTCAGTGGTTTTCGCTGTTATTAGTGAGATTGTGCAGATTGCCACAGTTATTTCACTGGTTTTCGCTGTTATTAGTGAGGCTTTGCAGATTGTGACTGTTATTTCACTGGTTTTCGCTGTTATTAGTGAGATTGTGCAGATTGCCACAGTTATTTCACTGGTTTTCGCTGTTATTAGTGAGGCTTTGCAGATTGTGACTGTTATTTCAGTGGTTTTCGCTGTTATTAGTGAGGCTTTGCAGATTGTGACTGTTATTTCAGTGGTTTTCGCTGTTATTAGTGAGGCTTTGCAGATTGTGACTGTTATTTCAGTGGTTTTCGCTGTTATTAGTGAGATTGTGCAGATTGCCACAGTTATTTCACTGGTTTTCGCTGTTATTAGTGAGGCTTTGCAGATTGTGACTGTTATTTCACTGGTTTTCGCTGTTATTAGTGAGGCTTTGCAGATTGTGACTGTTATTTCAGTGGTTTTCGCTGTTATTAGTGAGATTGTGCAGATTGCCACAGTTATTTCACTGGTTTTCGCTGTTATTAGTGAGGCTTTGCAGATTGTGACTGTTATTTCAGTGGTTTTCGCTGTTATTAGTGAGGCTTTGCAGATTGTGACTGTTATTTCACTGGTTTTCGCTGTTATTAGTGAGGTTGTGCAGATTGCCACAGTTATTTCACTGGTTTTCGCTGTTATTAGTGAGGCTTTGCAGATTGTGACTGTTATTTCAGTGGTTTTCGCTGTTATTAGTGAGATTGTGCAGATTGCCACAGTTATTTCACTGGTTTTCGCTGTTATTAGTGAGGCTTTGCAGATTGCCACAGTTATTTCACTGGTTTTCGCTGTTATTAGTGAGTTGTGCAGATTGCCACAGTTATTTCACTGGTTTTCGCTAGTTATTAGTGAGGCTTTGCAGATTGTGACTGTTATTTCAGTGGTTTTCGCTGTTATTAGTGAGGCTTTGCAGATTGTGACTGTTATTTCAGTGGTTTTCGCTGTTATTAGTGAGGTTGTGCAGATTGCCACAGTTATTTCACTGGTTTTCGCTGTTATTAGTGAGGCTTTGCAGATTGTGACTGTTATTTCAGTGGTTTTCGCTGTTATTAGTGAGGTTGTGCAGATTGCCACAGTTATTTCACTGGTTTTCGCTGTTATTAGTGAGGCTTTGCAGATTGTGACTGTTATTTCCACTGGTTTTCGCTGTTATTAGTGAGGCTTTGCAGATTGTGACTGTTATTTCACTGGTTTTCGCTGTTATTAGTGAGGTTGTGCAGATTGCCACAGTTATTTCAGTGGTTTTCGCTGTTATTAGTGAGGCTTTGCAGATTGTGACTGTTATTTCAGTGGTTTTCGCTGTTATTAGTGAGGCTTTGCAGATTGTGACTGTTATTTCAGTGGTTTTCGCTGTTATTAGTGAGGCTTTGCAGATTGTGACTGTTATTTCAGTGGTTTTCGCTGTTATTAGTGAGGCTTTGCAGATTGTGACTGTTATTTCAGTGGTTTTCGCTGTTATTAGTGAGGTTGTGCAGATTGCCACAGTTATTTCACTGGTTTTCGCTGTTATTAGTGAGGCTTTGCAGATTGTGACTGTTATTTCAGTGGTTTTCGCTGTTATTAGTGAGGTTGTGCAGATTGCCACAGTTATTTCACTGGTTTTCGCTGTTATTAGTGAGGCTTTGCAGATTGTGACTGTTATTTCAGTGGTTTTCGCTGTTATTAGTGAGGTTGTGCAGATTGCCACAGTTATTTCACTGGTTTTCGCTGTTATTAGTGAGGCTTTGCAGATTGTGACTGTTATTTCAGTGGTTTTCGCTGTTATTAGTGAGGTTGTGCAGATTGCCACAGTTATTTCACTGGTTTTCGCTGTTATTAGTGAGGCTTTGCAGATTGTGACTGTTATTTCAGTGGTTTTCGCTGTTATTAGTGAGGTTGTGCAGATTGCCACAGTTATTTCACTGGTTTTCGCTGTTATTAGTGAGGCTTTGCAGATTGTGACTGTTATTTCAGTGGTTTTCGCTGTTATTAGTGAGGTTGTGCAGATTGCCACAGTTATTTCACTGGTTTTCGCTGTTATTAGTGAGGCTTTGCAGATTGTGACTGTTATTTCAGTGGTTTTCGCTGTTATTAGTGAGGTTGTGCAGATTGCCACAGTTATTTCACTGGTTTTCGCTGTTATTAGTGAGGCTTTGCAGATTGTGACTGTTATTTCAGTGGTTTTCGCTGTTATTAGTGAGGTTGTGCAGATTGCCACAGTTATTTCACTGGTTTTCGCTGTTATTAGTGAGGCTTTGCAGATTGCCACAGTTATTTCACTGGTTTTCGCTGTTATAAGTGAGGCTTTGCAGATTGTGACTGTTATTTCAGTGGTTTTCGCTGTTATTAGTGAGGTTGTGCAGATTGCCACAGTTATTTCACTGGTTTTCGCTGTTATTAGTGAGGTTGTGCAGATTGCCACAGTTATTTCACTGGTTTTCGCTGTTATAAGTGAGGCTTTGCAGATTGTGACTGTTATTTCAGTGGTTTTCGCTGTTATTAGTGAGGTTGTGCAGATTGCCACAGTTATTTCACTGGTTTTCGCTGTTATTAGTGAGGCTTTGCAGATTGTGACTGTTATTTCAGTGGTTTTCGCTGTTATTAGTGAGGTTGTGCAGATTGCCACAGTTATTTCACTGGTTTTCGCTGTTATTAGTGAGGCTTTGCAGATTGTGACTGTTATTTCAGTGGTTTTCGCTGTTATTAGTGAGGTTGTGCAGATTGCCACAGTTATTTCACTGGTTTTCGCTGTTATTAGTGAGGTTTTGCAGATTGCCACAGTTATTTCACTGGTTTTCGCTGTTATTAGTGAGGCTTTGCAGATTGTGACTGTTATTTCAGTGGTTTTCGCTGTTATTAGTGAGGTTGTGCAGATTGCCACAGTTATTTCAGTGGTTTTCGCTGTTATTAGTGAGGCTTTGCAGATTGTGACTGTTATTTCAGTGGTTTTCGCTGTTATTAGTGAGGCTTTGCAGATTGTGACTGTTATTTCAGTGGTTTTCGCTGTTATTAGTGAGGCTTTGCAGATTGTGACTGTTATTTCAGTGATTTTCGCTGTTATTAGTGAGGCTTTGCAGATTGTGACTGTTATTTCAGTGGTTTTCGCTGTTATTAGTGAGGTTGTGCAGATTGCCACAGTTATTTCACTGGTTTTCGCTGTTATTAGTGAGGCTTTGCAGATTGTGACTGTTATTTCAGTGGTTTTCGCTGTTATTAGTGAGGTTGTGCAGATTGCCACAGTTATTTCACTGGTTTTCGCTGTTATTAGTGAGGCTTTGCAGATTGTGACTGTTATTTCAGTGGTTTTCGCTGTTATTAGTGAGGTTGTGCAGATTGCCACAGTTATTTCACTGGTTTTCGCTGTTATTAGTGAGGTTGTGCAGATTGCCACAGTTATTTCACTGGTTTTCGCTGTTATTAGTGAGGTTGTGCAGATTGCCACAGTTATTTCACTGGTTTTCGCTGTTATTAGTGAGGTTGTGCAGATTGCCACAGTTATTTCAGTGGTTTTCGCTGTTATTAGTGGGGCTTTGCAGATTGTGACTGTTATTTCAGTGGTTTTCGCTGTTATTAGTGAGGCTTTGCAGATTGTGACTGTTATTTCAGTGGTTTTCGCTGTTATTAGTGAGGTTGTGCAGAGGCTTTGCAGATTGTGACTGTTATTTCAGTGGTTTTCGCTGTTATTAGTGAGGTTGTGCAGATTGCCACAGTTATTTCACTGGTTTTCGCTGTTATTAGTGAGGCTTTGCAGATTGTGACTGTTATTTCAGTGGTTTTCGCTGTTATTAGTGAGGTTGTGCAGATTGCCACAGTTATTTCACTGGTTTTCGCTGTTATTAGTGAGGCTTTGCAGATTGTGACTGTTATTTCAGTGGTTTTCGCTGTTATTAGTGAGGTTGTGCAGATTGCCACAGTTATTTCACTGGCTT
The DNA here is from genome assembly GCA_963971475.1 of Chrysops caecutiens. Classification (NCBI taxonomy): domain Eukaryota; kingdom Metazoa; phylum Arthropoda; class Insecta; order Diptera; family Tabanidae; genus Chrysops; species Chrysops caecutiens. Next base: position 13,295 of record CAXASF010000450.1, on the reverse strand, counting down.
TCGCTGTTATTAGTGAGGCTTTGCAGATTGTGACTGTTATTTCAGTGGTTTTCGCTGTTATTAGTGAGGCTTTGCAGATTGTGACTGTTATTTCAGTGGTTTTCGCTGTTATTAGTGAGGCTTTGCAGATTGTGACTGTTATTTCAGTGGTTTTCGCTGTTATTAGTGAGGTTGTGCAGGCTTTGCAGATTGTGACTGTTATTTCAGTGGTTTTCGCTGTTATTAGTGAGGTTGTGCAGATTGCCACAGTTATTTCACTGGTTTTCGCTGTTATTAGTGAGGCTTTGCAGATTGTGACTGTTATTTCAGTGGTTTTCGCTGTTATTAGTGAGGTTGTGCAGATTGCCACAGTTATTTCAGTGGTTTTCGCTGTTATTAGTGAGGCTTTGCAGATTGTGACTGTTATTTCAGTGGTTTTCGCTGTTATTAGTGAGGCTTTGCAGATTGTGACTGTTATTTCAGTGGTTTTCGCTGTTATTAGTGAGGCTTTGCAGATTGTGACTGTTATTTCACTGGTTTTCGCTGTTATTAGTGAAGCTTTGCAGATTGTGACTGTTATTTCAGTGGTTTTCGCTGTTATTAGTGAGGCTTTGCAGATTGTGACTGTTATTTCAGTGGTTTTCGCTGTTATTAGTGAGGCTTTGCAGATTGTGACTGTTATTTCAGTGGTTTTCGCTGTTATTAGTGAGGTTGTGCAGATTGCCACAGTTATTTCACTGGTTTTCGCTGTTATTAGTGAGGCTTTGCAGATTGTGACTGTTATTTCAGTGGTTTTCGCTGTTATTATTGAGGTTGTGCAGATTGCCACAGTTATTTCACTGGTTTTCGCTGTTATTAGTGAGGCTTTGCAGATTGTGACTGTTATTTCAGTGGTTTTCGCTGTTATTAGTGAGGCTTTGCAGATTGTGACTGTTATTTCAGTGGTTTTCGCTGTTATTAGTGAGGCTTTGCAGATTGTGACTGTTATTTCACTGGTTTTCGCTGTTATTAGTGAGGCTTTGCAGATTGTGACTGTTATTTCAGTGGTTTTCGCTGTTATTAGTGAGGCTTTGCAGATTGTGACTGTTATTTCAGTGGTTTTCGCTGTTATTAGTGAGGCTTTGCAGATTGTGACTGTTATTTCAGTGGTTTTCGCTGTTATTAGTGAGGTTGTGCAGATTGCCACAGTTATTTCACTGGTTTTCGCTGTTATTAGTGAGGCTTTGCAGATTGTGACTGTTATTTCAGTGGTTTTCGCTGTTATTAGTGAGGTTGTGCAGATTGCCACAGTTATTTCACTGGTTTTCGCTGTTATTAGTGAGGCTTTGCAGATTGTGACTGTTATTTCAGTGGTTTTCGCTGTTATTAGTGAGGTTGTGCAGATTGCCACAGTTATTTCACTGGTTTTCGCTGTTATTAGTGAGGCTTTGCAGATTGTGACTGTTATTTCAGTGGTTTTCGCTGTTATTAGTGAGGCTTTGCAGATTGTGACTGTTATTTCAGTGGTTTTCGCTGTTATTAGTGAGGCTTTGCAGATTGTGACTGTTATTTCACTGGTTTTCGCTGTTATTAGTGAGGCTTTGCAGATTGTGACTGTTATTTCAGTGGTTTTCGCTGTTATTAGTGAGGCTTTGCAGATTGTGACTGTTATTTCAGTGGTTTTCGCTGTTATTAGTGAGGTTGTGCAGATTGCCACAGTTATTTCACTGGTTTTCGCTGTTATTAGTGAGGCTTTGCAGATTGTGACTGTTATTTCAGTGGTTTTCGCTGTTATTAGTGAGGTTGTGCAGATTGCCACAGTTATTTCACTGGTTTTCGCTGTTATAAGTGAGGTTGTGCAGATTGCCACAGTTATTTCACTGGTTTTCGCTGTTATAAGTGAGGCTTTGCAGATTGTGACTGTTATTTCAGTGGTTTTCGCTGTTATTAGTGAGGTTGTGCAGATTGCCACAGTTATTTCACTGGTTTTCGCTGTTATAAGTGAGGTTGTGCAGATTGCCACAGTTATTTCACTGGTTTTCGCTGTTATTAGTGAGGCTTTGCAGATTGTGACTGTTATTTCAGTGGTTTTCGCTGTTATTAGTGAGGTTGTGCAGATTGTGACAGTTATTTCAGTGGTTTTCGCTGTTATTAGTGAGGTTGTGCAGATTGCCACAGTTATTTCACTGGTTTTCGCTGTTATAAGTGAGGCTTTGCAGATTGTGACTGTTATTTCAGTGGTTTTCGCTGTTATTAGTGAGGCTTTGCAGATTGTGACTGTTATTTCAGTGGTTTTCGCTGTTATTAGTGAGGTTGTGCAGATTGCCACAGTTATTTCACTGGTTTTCGCTGTTATTAGTGAGGCTTTGCAGATTGTGACTGTTATTTCAGTGGTTTTCGCTGTTATTAGTGAGGTTGTGCAGAGGCTTTGCAGATTGTGACTGTTATTTCAGTGGTTTTCGCTGTTATTAGTGAGGTTGTGCAGATTGCCACAGTTATTTCACTGGTTTTCGCTGTTATTAGTGAGGCTTTGCAGATTGTGACTGTTATTTCAGTGGTTTTCGCTGTTATTAGTGAGGTTGTGCAGATTGCCACAGTTATTTCACTGGTTTTCGCTGTTATTAGTGAGGCTTTGCAGATTGTGACTGTTATTTCAGTGGTTTTCGCTGTTATTAGTGAGGTTGTGCAGAGGCTTTGCAGATTGTGACTGTTATTTCAGTGGTTTTCGCTGTTATTAGTGAGGTTGTGCAGATTGCCACAGTTATTTCACTGGTTTTCGCTGTTATTAGTGAGGCTTTGCAGATTGTGACTGTTATTTCAGTGGTTTTCGCTGTTATTAGTGAGGTTGTGCAGATTGCCACAGTTATTTCACTGGTTTTCGCTGTTATTAGTGAGGCTTTGCAGATTGTGACTGTTATTTCAGTGGTTTTCGCTGTTATTAGTGAGGCTTTGCAGATTGTGACTGTTATTTCAGTGGTTTTCGCTGTTATTAGTGAGGTTGTGCAGATTGCCACAGTTATTTCACTGGTTTTCGCTGTTATTAGTGAGGCTTTGCAGATTGTGACTGTTATTTCAGTGGTTTTCGCTGTTATTAGTGAGGTTGTGCAGATTGCCACAGTTATTTCACTGGTTTTCGCTGTTATTAGTGAGGCTTTGCAGATTGTGACTGTTATTTCAGTGGTTTTCGCTGTTATTAGTGAGGTTGTGCAGATTGCCACTGTTATTTCACTGGTTTTCGCTGTTATTAGTGAGGCTTTGCAGATTGTGACTGTTATTTCACTGGTTTTCGCTGTTATAAGTGAGGCTTTGCAGATTGTGACTGTTATTTCAGTGGTTTTCGCTGTTATTAGTGAGGTTGTGCAGATTGCCACAGTTATTTCACTGGTTTTCGCTGTTATAAGTGAGGCTTTGCAGATTGTGACTGTTATTTCAGTGGTTTTCGCTGTTATTAGTGAGGTTGTGCAGATTGCCACAGTTATTTCAGTGGTTTTCGCTGTTATTAGTGAGGCTTTGCAGATTGTGACTGTTATTTCACTGGTTTTCGCTGTTATTAGTGAGGCTTTGCAGATTGTGACTGTTATTTCAGTGGTTTTCGCTGTTATTAGTGAGGCTTTGCAGATTGTGACTGTTATTTCAGTGGTTTTCGCTGTTATTAGTGAGGCTTTGCAGATTGTGACTGTTATTTCACTGGTTTTCGCTGTTATTAGTGAGGCTTTGCAGATTGTGACTGTTATTTCAGTGGTTTTCGCTGTTATTAGTGAGGCTTTGCAGATTGTGACTGTTATTTCAGTGGTTTTCGCTGTTATTAGTGAGGCTTTGCAGATTGTGACTGTTATTTCAGTGGTTTTCGCTGTTATTAGTGAGGTTGTGCAGATTGCCACAGTTATTTCACTGGTTTTCGCTGTTATTAGTGAGGCTTTGCAGATTGTGACTGTTATTTCAGTGGTTTTCGCTGTTATTAGTGAGGTTGTGCAGATTGCCACAGTTATTTCACTGGTTTTCGCTGTTATTAGTGAGGCTTTGCAGATTGTGACTGTTATTTCAGTGGTTTTCGCTGTTATTAGTGAGGTTGTGCAGATTGCCACAGTTATTTCACTGGTTTTCGCTGTTATTAGTGAGGCTTTGCAGATTGTGACTGTTATTTCAGTGGTTTTCGCTGTTATTAGTGAGGCTTTGCAGATTGTGACTGTTATTTCAGTGGTTTTCGCTGTTATTAGTGAGGCTTTGCAGATTGTGACTGTTATTTCAGTGGTTTTCGCTGTTATTAGTGAGGCTTTGCAGATTGTGACTGTTATTTCAGTGGTTTTCGCTGTTATTAGTGAGGCTTTGCAGATTGTGACTGTTATTTCAGTGGTTTTCGCTGTTATTAGTGAGGCTTTGCAGATTGTGACTGTTATTTCAGTGGTTTTCGCTGTTATTAGTGAGGCTTTGCAGATTGTGACTGTTATTTCAGTGGTTTTCGCTGTTATTAGTGAGGCTTTGCAGATTGTGACTGTTATTTCAGTGGTTTTCGCTGTTATTAGTGAGGTTGTGCAGATTGCCACAGTTATTTCACTGGTTTTCGCTGTTATTAGTGAGGCTTTGCAGATTGTGACTGTTATTTCAGTGGTTTTCGCTGTTATTAGTGAGGTTGTGCAGATTGCCACAGTTATTTCACTGGTTTTCGCTGTTATTAGTGAGGCTTTGCAGATTGTGACTGTTATTTCAGTGGTTTTCGCTGTTATTAGTGAGGTTGTGCAGATTGCCACTGTTATTTCACTGGTTTTCGCTGTTATTAGTGATGCTTTGCAGATTGTGACTGTTATTTCACTGGTTTTCGCTGTTATAAGTGAGGCTTTGCAGATTGTGACTGTTATTTCAGTAGTTTTCGCTGTTATTAGTGAGGTTGTGCAGATTGCCACAGTTATTTCACTGGTTTTCGCTGTTATTAGTGAGGCTTTGCAGATTGTGACTGTTATTTCAGTGGTTTTCGCTGTTATTAGTGAGGTTGTGCAGATTGCCACAGTTATTTCACTGGTTTTCGCTGTTATTAGTGAGGCTTTGCAGATTGTGACTGTTATTTCAGTGGTTTTCGCTGTTATTAGTGAGGTTGTGCAGAGGCTTTGCAGATTGTGACTGTTATTTCAGTGGTTTTCGCTGTTATTAGTGAGGTTGTGCAGATTGCCACAGTTATTTCACTGGTTTTCGCTGTTATTAGTGAGGCTTTGCAGATTGTGACTGTTATTTCAGTGGTTTTCGCTGTTATTAGTGAGGTTGTGCAGATTGCCACAGTTATTTCACTGGTTTTCGCTGTTATTAGTGAGGCTTTGCAGATTGTGACTGTTATTTCAGTGGTTTTCGCTGTTATTAGTGAGGCTTTGCAGATTGTGACTGTTATTTCAGTGGTTTTCGCTGTTATTAGTGAGGTTGTGCAGATTGCCACAGTTATTTCACTGGTTTTCGCTGTTATTAGTGAGGCTTTGCAGATTGTGACTGTTATTTCAGTGGTTTTCGCTGTTATTAGTGAGGTTGTGCAGATTGCCACAGTTATTTCACTGGTTTTCGCTGTTATTAGTGAGGCTTTGCAGATTGTGACTGTTATTTCAGTGGTTTTCGCTGTTATTAGTGAGGTTGTGCAGATTGCCACTGTTATTTCACTGGTTTTCGCTGTTATTAGTGAGGCTTTGCAGATTGTGACTGTTATTTCACTGGTTTTCGCTGTTATAAGTGAGGCTTTGCAGATTGTGACTGTTATTTCAGTGGTTTTCGCTGTTATTAGTGAGGTTGTGCAGATTGCCACAGTTATTTCACTGGTTTTCGCTGTTATAAGTGAGGCTTTGCAGATTGTGACTGTTATTTCAGTGGTTTTCGCTGTTATTAGTGAGGTTGTGCAGATTGCCACAGTTATTTCAGTGGTTTTCGCTGTTATTAGTGAGGCTTTGCAGATTGTGACTGTTATTTCACTGGTTTTCGCTGTTATTAGTGAGGCTTTGCAGATTGTGACTGTTATTTCAGTGGTTTTCGCTGTTATTAGTGAGGCTTTGCAGATTGTGACTGTTATTTCAGTGGTTTTCGCTGTTATTAGTGAGGCTTTGCAGATTGTGACTGTTATTTCACTGGTTTTCGCTGTTATTAGTGAGGCTTTGCAGATTGTGACTGTTATTTCAGTGGTTTTCGCTGTTATTAGTGAGGCTTTGCAGATTGTGACTGTTATTTCAGTGGTTTTCGCTGTTATTAGTGAGGCTTTGCAGATTGTGACTGTTATTTCAGTGGTTTTCGCTGTTATTAGTGAGGTTGTGCAGATTGCCACAGTTATTTCACTGGTTTTCGCTGTTATTAGTGAGGCTTTGCAGATTGTGACTGTTATTTCAGTGGTTTTCGCTGTTATTAGTGAGGTTGTGCAGATTGCCACAGTTATTTCACTGGTTTTCGCTGTTATTAGTGAGGCTTTGCAGATTGTGACTGTTATTTCAGTGGTTTTCGCTGTTATTAGTGAGGTTGTGCAGATTGCCACAGTTATTTCACTGGTTTTCGCTGTTATTAGTGAGGCTTTGCAGATTGTGACTGTTATTTCAGTGGTTTTCGCTGTTATTAGTGAGGCTTTGCAGATTGTGACTGTTATTTCAGTGGTTTTCGCTGTTATTAGTGAGGCTTTGCAGATTGTGACTGTTATTTCAGTGGTTTTCGCTGTTATTAGTGAGGCTTTGCAGATTGTGACTGTTATTTCAGTGGTTTTCGCTGTTATTAGTGAGGCTTTGCAGATTGTGACTGTTATTTCAGTGGTTTTCGCTGTTATTAGTGAGGCTTTGCAGATTGTGACTGTTATTTCAGTGGTTTTCGCTGTTATTAGTGAGGCTTTGCAGATTGTGACTGTTATTTCAGTGGTTTTCGCTGTTATTAGTGAGGCTTTGCAGATTGTGACTGTTATTTCAGTGGTTTTCGCTGTTATTAGTGAGGTTGTGCAGATTGCCACAGTTATTTCACTGGTTTTCGCTGTTATTAGTGAGGCTTTGCAGATTGTGACTGTTATTTCAGTGGTTTTCGCTGTTATTAGTGAGGTTGTGCAGATTGCCACAGTTATTTCACTGGTTTTCGCTGTTATTAGTGAGGCTTTGCAGATTGTGACTGTTATTTCAGTGGTTTTCGCTGTTATTAGTGAGGTTGTGCAGATTGCCACTGTTATTTCACTGGTTTTCGCTGTTATTAGTGATGCTTTGCAGATTGTGACTGTTATTTCACTGGTTTTCGCTGTTATAAGTGAGGCTTTGCAGATTGTGACTGTTATTTCAGTAGTTTTCGCTGTTATTAGTGAGGTTGTGCAGATTGCCACAGTTATTTCACTGGTTTTCGCTGTTATAAGTGAGGCTTTGCAGATTGTGACTGTTATTTCAGTGGTTTTCGCTGTTATTAGTGAGGTTGTGCAGATTGCCACAGTTATTTCAGTGGTTTTCGCTGTTATTAGTGAGGCTTTGCAGATTGTGACTGTTATTTCACTGGTTTTCGCTGTTATTAGTGAGGCTTTGCAGATTGTGACTGTTATTTCAGTGGTTTTCGCTGTTATTAGTGAGGTTGTGCAGAGGCTTTGCAGATTGTGACTGTTATTTCAGTGGTTTTCGCTGTTATTAGTGAGGTTGTGCAGATTGCCACAGTTATTTCACTGGTTTTCGCTGTTATTAGTGAGGTTGTGCAGATTGCCACAGTTATTTCACTGGTTTTCGCTGTTATAAGTGAGGCTTTGCAGATTGTGACTGTTATTTCAGTGGTTTTCGCTGTTATTAGTGAGGCTTTGCAGATTGTGACTGTTATTTCAGTGGTTTTCGCTGTTATTAGTGAGGCTTTGCAGATTGTGACTGTTATTTCAGTGGTTTTCGCTGTTATTAGTGAGGCTTTGCAGATTGTGACTTATTATTATTTCAGTGGTTTTCGCTGTTATTAGTGAGGCTTTGCAGATTGTGACTGTTATTTCACTGGTTTTCGCTGTTATTAGTGAGGCTTTGCAGATTGTGACTGTTATTTCAGTGGTTTTCGCTGTTATTAGTGAGGCTTTGCAGATTGTGACTGTTATTTCAGTGGTTTTCGCTGTTATTAGTGAGGCTTTGCAGATTGTGACTGTTATTTCAGTGGTTTTCGCTGTTATTAGTGAGGTTGTGCAGATTGCCACAGTTATTTCAGTGGTTTTCGCTGTTATTAGTGAGGCTTTGCAGATTGTGACTGTTATTTCAGTGGTTTTCGCTGTTATTAGTGAGGTTGTGCAGATTGCCACAGTTATTTCACTGGTTTTCGCTGTTATAAGTGAGGTTGTGCAGATTGCCACAGTTATTTCACTGGTTTTCGCTGTTATAAGTGAGGCTTTGCAGATTGTGACTGTTATTTCAGTGGTTTTCGCTGTTATTAGTGAGGTTGTGCAGATTGCCACAGTTATTTCAGTGGTTTTCGCTGTTATTAGTGAGGCTTTGCAGATTGTGACTGTTATTTCAGTGGTTTTCGCTGTTATTAGTGAGGCTTTGCAGATTGTGACTGTTATTTCAGTGGTTTTCGCTGTTATTAGTGAGGTTGTGCAGATTGCCACAGTTATTTCACTGGTTTTCGCTGTTATTAGTGAGGCTTTGCAGATTGTGACTGTTATTTCAGTGGTTTTCGCTGTTATTAGTGAGGTTGTGCAGATTGCCACTGTTATTTCACTGGTTTTCGCTGTTATTAGTGATGCTTTGCAGATTGTGACTGTTATTTCACTGGTTTTCGCTGTTATAAGTGAGGCTTTGCAGATTGTGACTGTTATTTCAGTAGTTTTCGCTGTTATTAGTGAGGTTGTGCAGATTGCCACAGTTATTTCACTGGTTTTCGCTGTTATAAGTGAGGCTTTGCAGATTGTGACTGTTATTTCAGTGGTTTTCGCTGTTATTAGTGAGGTTGTGCAGATTGCCACAGTTATTTCAGTGGTTTTCGCTGTTATTAGTGAGGCTTTGCAGATTGTGACTGTTATTTCACTGGTTTTCGCTGTTATTAGTGAGGCTTTGCAGATTGTGACTGTTATTTCAGTGGTTTTCGCTGTTATTAGTGAGGTTGTGCAGAGGCTTTGCAGATTGTGACTGTTATTTCAGTGGTTTTCGCTGTTATTAGTGAGGTTGTGCAGATTGCCACAGTTATTTCACTGGTTTTCGCTGTTATTAGTGAGGTTGTGCAGATTGCCACAGTTATTTCACTGGTTTTCGCTGTTATAAGTGAGGCTTTGCAGATTGTGACTGTTATTTCAGTGGTTTTCGCTGTTATTAGTGAGGCTTTGCAGATTGTGACTGTTATTTCAGTGGTTTTCGCTGTTATTAGTGAGGCTTTGCAGATTGTGACTGTTATTTCAGTGGTTTTCGCTGTTATTAGTGAGGCTTTGCAGATTGTGACTTATTATTATTTCAGTGGTTTTCGCTGTTATTAGTGAGGCTTTGCAGATTGTGACTGTTATTTCACTGGTTTTCGCTGTTATTAGTGAGGCTTTGCAGATTGTGACTGTTATTTCAGTGGTTTTCGCTGTTATTAGTGAGGCTTTGCAGATTGTGACTGTTATTTCAGTGGTTTTCGCTGTTATTAGTGAGGCTTTGCAGATTGTGACTGTTATTTCAGTGGTTTTCGCTGTTATTAGTGAGGTTGTGCAGATTGCCACAGTTATTTCAGTGGTTTTCGCTGTTATTAGTGAGGCTTTGCAGATTGTGACTGTTATTTCAGTGGTTTTCGCTGTTATTAGTGAGGTTGTGCAGATTGCCACAGTTATTTCACTGGTTTTCGCTGTTATAAGTGAGGTTGTGCAGATTGCCACAGTTATTTCACTGGTTTTCGCTGTTATAAGTGAGGCTTTGCAGATTGTGACTGTTATTTCAGTGGTTTTCGCTGTTATTAGTGAGGTTGTGCAGATTGCCACAGTTATTTCAGTGGTTTTCGCTGTTATTAGTGAGGCTTTGCAGATTGTGACTGTTATTTCAGTGGTTTTCGCTGTTATTAGTGAGGCTTTGCAGATTGTGACTGTTATTTCAGTGGTTTTCGCTGTTATTAGTGAGGTTGTGCAGAGGCTTTGGAGATTGTGACTGTTATTTCAGTGGTTTTCGCTGTTATTAGTGAGGTTGTGCAGATTGCCACAGTTATTTCACTGGTTTTCGCTGTTATTAGTGAGGTTGTGCAGATTGCCACAGTTATTTCACTGGTTTTCGCTGTTATAAGTGAGGCTTTGCAGATTGTGACTGTTATTTCAGTGGTTTTCGCTGTTATTAGTGAGGCTTTGCAGATTGTGACTGTTATTTCAGTGGTTTTCGCTGTTATTAGTGAGGCTTTGCAGATTGTGACTGTTATTTCAGTGGTTTTCGCTGTTATTAGTGAGGTTGTGCAGATTGCCACTGTTATTTCAGTGGTTTTCGCTGTTATTAGTGAGGTTGTGCAGATTGCCACAGTTATTTCACTGGTTTTCGCTGTTATAAGTGAGGCTTTGCAGATTGTGACTGTTATTTCAGTGGTTTTCGCTGTTATTAGTGAGGCTTTGCAGATTGTGACTGTTATTTCAGTGGTTTTCGCTGTTATTAGTGAGGTTGTGCAGATTGCCACAGTTATTTCACTGGTTTTCGCTGTTATTAGTGAGGCTTTGCAGATTGTGACTGTTATTTCAGTGGTTTTCGCTGTTATTAGTGAGGTTGTGCAGATTGCCACAGTTATTTCACTGGTTTTCGCTGTTATTAGTGAGGCTTTGCAGATTGCCACAGTTATTTCAGTGGTTTTCGCTGTTATTAGTGAGGTTGTGCAGATTGCCACTGTTATTTCAGTGGTTTTCGCTGTTATTAGTGAGGTTGTGCAGATTGCCACAGTTATTTCACTGGTTTTCGCTGTTATAAGTGAGGCTTTGCAGATTGTGACTGTTATTTCAGTGGTTTTCGCTGTTATTAGTGAGGTTGTGCAGATTGCCACAGTTATTTCACTGGTTTTCGCTGTTATAAGTGAGGCTTTGCAGATTGTGACTGTTATTTCAGTGGTTTTCGCTGTTATTAGTGAGGTTGTGCAGATTGCCACAGTTATTTCACTGGTTTTCGCTGTTATTAGTGAGGCTTTGCAGATTGTGACTATTATTTCAGTGGTTTTCGCTGTTATTAGTGAGGTTGTGCAGATTGCCACAGTTATTTCACTGGTTTTCGCTGTTATTAGTGAGGCTTTGCAGATTGTGACTGTTATTTCAGTGGTTTTCGCTGTTATTAGTGAGGCTTTGCAGATTGTGACTGTTATTTCAGTGGTTTTCGCTGTTATTAGTGAGGCTTTGCAGATTGTGACTGTTATTTCAGTGGTTTTCGCTGTTATTAGTGAGGCTTTGCAGATTGTGACTGTTATTTCAGTGGTTTTCGCTGTTATTAGTGAGGCTTTGCAGATTGTGACTGTTATTTCACTGGTTTTCGCTGTTATTAGTGAGGCTTTGCAGATTGTGACTGTTATTTCAGTGGTTTTCGCTGTTATTAGTGAGGCTTTGCAGATTGTGACTGTTATTTCAGTGGTTTTCGCTGTTATTAGTGAGGCTTTGCAGATTGTGACTGTTATTTCAGTGGTTTTCGCTGTTATTAGTGAGGTTGTGCAGATTGCCACAGTTATTTCAGTGGTTTTCGCTGTTATTAGTGAGGCTTTGCAGATTGTGACTGTTATTTCGGTGGTTTTCGCTGTTATTAGTGAGGTTGTGCAGATTGCCACAGTTATTTCACTGGTTTTCGCTGTTATAAGTGAGGTTGTGCAGATTGCCACAGTTATTTCACTGGTTTTCGCTGTTATAAGTGAGGCTTTGCAGATTGTGACTGTTATTTCAGTGGTTTTCGCTGTTATTAGTGAGGTTGTGCAGATTGCCACAGTTATTTCAGTGGTTTTCGCTGTTATTAGTGAGGCTTTGCAGATTGTGACTGTTATTTCAGTGGTTTTCGCTGTTATTAGTGCGGCTTTGCAGATTGTGACTGTTATTTCAGTGGTTTTCGCTGTTATTAGTGAGGTTGTGCAGATTGCCACAGTTATTTCACTGGTTTTCGCTGTTATTAGTGAGGCTTTGCAGATTGTGACTGTTATTTCAGTGGTTTTCGCTGTTATTAGTGAGGCTTTGCAGATTGTGACTGTTATTTCAGTGGTTTTCGCTGTTATTAGTGAGGCTTTGCAGATTGTGACTGTTATTTCACTGGTTTTCGCTGTTATTAGTGAGGTTGTGCAGATTGCCACAGTTATTTCACTGGTTTTCGCTGTTATTAGTGAGGTTGTGCAGATTGCCACAGTTATTTCACTGGTTTTCGCTGTTATTAGTGAGGTTGTGCAGATTGCCACAGTTATTTCAGTGGTTTTCGCTGTTATTAGTGAGGCTTTGCAGATTGTGACTGTTATTTCAGTGGTTTTCGCTGTTATTAGTGAGGCTTTGCAGATTGTGACTGTTATTTCACGTGGTTTTCGCTGTTATTAGTGAGGCTTTGCAGATTGTGACTGTTATTTCACGTGGTTTTCGCTGTTATTAGTGAGGCTTTGCAGATTGTGACTGTTATTTCAGTGGTTTTCGCTGTTATTAGTAAGGCTTTGCAGATTGTGACTGTTATTTCAGTGGTTTTCGCTGTTATTAGTGAGGCTTTGCAGATTGTGACTGTTATTTCAGTGGTTTTCGCTGTTATTAGTGAGGCTTTGCAGATTGTGACTGTTATTTCAGTGGTTTTCGCTGTTATTAGTGAGGCTTTGCAGATTGTGACTGTTATTTCAGTGGTTTTCGCTGTTATTAGTGAGGCTTTGCAGATTGTGACTGTTATTTCAGTGGTTTTCGCTGTTATTAGTGAGGCTTTGCAGATTGTGACTGTTATTTCAGTGGTTTTCGCTGTTATTAGTGAGGCTTTGCAGATTGTGACTGTTATTTCAGTGGTTTTCGCTGTTATTAGTGAGGTTGTGCAGATTGCCACAGTTATTTCACTGGTTTTCGCTGTTATTAGTGAGGCTTTGCAGATTGTGACTGTTATTTCAGTGGTTTTCGCTGTTATTAGTGAGGTTGTGCAGATTGCCACAGTTATTTCACTGGTTTTCGCTGTTATTAGTGAGGCTTTGCAGATTGTGACTGTTATTTCAGTGGTTTTCGCTGTTATTAGTGAGGTTGTGCAGATTGCCACTGTTATTTCACTGGTTTTCGCTGTATTAGTGAGGCTTTGCAGATTGTGACTGTTATTTCACTGGTTTTCGCTGTTATAAGTGAGGCTTTGCAGATTGTGACTGTTATTTCAGTGGTTTTCGCTGTTATTAGTGAGGTTGTGCAGATTGCCACAGTTATTTCACTGGTTTTCGCTGTTATAAGTGAGGCTTTGCAGATTGTGACTGTTATTTCAGTGGTTTTC